>VURO01048499.1:44917-55363 GCA_015108175.1 Pelvicachromis taeniatus
ATAACAACAGCATATTTAAAATAAATCCAATCTCCCCCAAAAAGTCAAAAAAAGTAAAAAACAAACACAAAATCTGGAGAGAAAAAAAAGAATCCTGAAAACATTCTTAGTGGGGAGAATTATGACACTGCACTGAAGAATTTCTGTCTTATAATTCTGATTCTTGAATTTGGAGAAGAAGAAAAAAAGAAGAAAAAGTTGCACAATAAGCAGACACTCGCACGTACCTTACATGCTGAACTGTCAAAAACTGGATTAGAATTTTTTTGGGTATTCCCAAGGTTTCCCCGTATAACTCACAAACCTTTCAGATACTCCCGCTGCTGTCTGGTTGCTCCACATACCCGGCAAGGTATGTTTGGGGTTTTTTGTTTGCTTTTTAGGGCATTCCCAAGTTGTTGTGTTTTTCCCATATGAGTCACTAACTTGGATAACCTTAAATAGTTTCAGCTGCTCCACATGTTTCATTTGGCAGATTTTTACACCAGATGCCCTTCATGATTCAAGAGGTTTGTGTCTCCTTCCAGGAACTGGGGATCTTTCACTTGTCTGGCAAACATGTAAAACATTACACTCTGGAACCACTACAAGTCACTAACCTTAAATTAAAGCAACAGCCTGTGCACACTGTGTCCATTTTTCTGGTCTAAAGTTTAATTAATGAAATAAATGCTACATACAGTTACCTATAAGTGATTTTCTATCTGAGGTCCATCCATCTAGCTGCTTTACATTCCTGTAAAAGCAACTTTCAAGGACATTTTATCATTTAAAAAAAAAAGGATGAATTTAATTACATTAAAAGCAGTAATGAGTGTCATATGCTCCTAACCCAATCAGCAGAAAAACATGGGAATGGGCTGAGCTGTAAGAACAATTGGGTATTTACTCAGATCATGCCACAGAGGAGAATGACATGTCAGGAAAGAACAAAGGTGTGCGCTTCTGCATCAAATCGAAAACCTTCAAAAACTAAAGAGAAGTGGAAAACTAAATCTAGCCAGACAGAAAATGAACTTTGTTGAATTTCAAAGGCTTTAAACAGGTTTGGTCTAATTCAGTCGACCACACTGATAAATACTGGTGCATGACCTCAAGTGCGGTTAGACACTCTGCTTATGAAATCTTCATAAATTTTCATTTACAGAGGTACTTGATGAAAATTAAATGGTTTAGTTACATTCACTGTATCATCTCGGTTTGCTGTGTGGGAGAGACTGAAATAAAGTGAAGTCTCATCATTATCCAAAGCCCTAGCAACCCTAGTTTCCTCTACGTTCGTAGATATTGCTATCCTGTGGGTGGGTTACCATAGAAACTGTCCAAGCCAGACATGGCAGTAACAACAGCAGCAGTCACCGTCTGCTGTTAGGAAGCAACTGGCTGCAAAACTTCCCCACACCCCCCCATCAACGCTAAAGTAGCAACATCGGGCCCGGTCACGAAGGTAGTCTTCAGCATGAGTTTCAAAAGAGCGTAACACATGACTGGCACGTTCAAATTCCTCAGAGCAGCATGTGAGACATGACTTACTACAGCTTACTACAGCCTTTAGCAATGAACAGTCTGAACTGAGGGAAAATCCGCAGCCTTTTCTTCCCCTCCTCACTTTCACCTAAAAGGTTTTTGTGTGCACCTTAATTTAGAAATTTAATTCATAATTACAGTGTTACTGCTGCTGACAGCCCTGTGGGACTCTGTGCAACTTTCTAGAACGGGTAGGGAGAGGTTTCTTGGTCTTAACCTCTATTGTTGGTGGCAAGAATATGCAAAAAAGTGACCAAAATGTCAGCAACTACTACAGCTATACTATTACTACTACTACTACTACTACAACTACTAACAGCCAAAAAAAACACAAAGAACACTACCACTCTACCACTAGAGTGTTAAGAGAGCAGACATTGTATAGAGGTAAATTGGGTAACTTATGAGGTAATACAGAACTGGTTACCTCATGAGATCCCCCCAGGGCATCCTCTGGTCACTAAGAAAAAATGTGTATTCCCTGACTAGATGGGGAGTTATGTCGGACTTGCGTCGCATGCCCTTCCTGACACAACGCCAAGGGGGATTGGTTACAAAGAGCGTGCTGTACTAAAAATCTCCTTGTGATTCCTTTGGCTGTTAGCACATTAGCATAGTCTCCTGTAGTTTGGATGAAAGACACCGACTTGTCTGAGTTTAGTCTACGAGTTGTAGTTGTAGATTTCACCTTTTAAGTAACAGTTGTGCCTTACTGCTGCAACCAAACATTTCAAAAGGCTTATTTTTTACTTTGAAGGTAAATGGTCCACGTTTCGGTTTGTGTTGTGTCTCACAAATTCAGTCACTTCCACTTGGCAAGTGGTTAGGAAGACTTTCTGTGATCCCAGAGTACACACTGTTCCCTATCAACCAGTGGTTGCCAGAGTGTCAATGACTGAATCCTTAATCAATCTAAGGACTGAGGATATACTTAAGATATACATTTGGTGACAAGCATCATATTTATTCCCGGTTATTATACAATATAATAGTGGCATATTAAAGAAAAACCTAGGCAGACAAGTGGAGAAACACAACAAATCCAGATGTCCAAAAGCAGAGCAGCAAATAGTGTGAAAATAAAGGTGAATCACACATTACAGGATTTGCATCTGGACGCCCAATTGGAAACTCAAAGCTTTAGGTGTGAACTACTGCTCTTCATCATCACCAAATGAGAGAAATGGAAGAATGGTGCTCAGCTTGTCCAAGAGAGTTTAGACTTCAGATGAATATATGCCAAAAACCACCAAAGCTGTTCTGGCACCTTGAGGTTGTCCAACACCTTACAAAGACACTTACATTTGGTATTTTCTTTCATTTCTCACCTACCGGTACATTGTGTTTTCTGCCTTCGCTTCCATTTCCGTCGATGGCTGCGCTGCTTGCCGCACTGTGTGCTTGAAAACGTCTCAGTGTCACATTTAGTATGCACTGTCACACTTGGCAAAAGGAGCTAAATTGCTTGGCAGTGATTTGGCTTCATTCGGTCGCTTACGAGTAGCGCGCAAACAGCAAGAAGATGAATCTTTTAGACCACTGACAGAAACTTAATCAGCAACTGTTTTGATAGCAAATGAATCGGTTGTGTAAATGTTTGAGAACATTGCATATTTTGATCACGGGTATATGTTTTTCCTCAATATGCTTAATGTCATATCATTACGTTTTTAGAGTGTAAAGTCATACACAATGGGCGACTGAAAAAAAAATCCCTTTTAGTAATGGAAAACTGATTTCTTTTGGCTGTTTTCTTGTTATTTGTAATCCAAATGAGTGACTGTTGAGGACAAAAAGAAATCAGATTTCTGATAACATAAACATCATGTGTCAAATCATCAAATCAGCTCCTCGCCAGCCTTTCTGGCTCATGTGCAAACCAGCAGATAAGAGCCTCTTATCACAGACTGGTGCCTTTGTACAGAACACTTCAGTTTTGGGGTATTTTTGCAAAAGAAATTAAAAATTAGACTTCTCATTCTTCCTTCGTTAACCTGTGTTGGAACCTCGTCCTGGATAGCGTCTACTTTTTTGAACCGTTAGAAAGAGGCAGCGCTAAGAGATAAAGAGAAGTTTATCACTGAGGTATAAAAAGTTATGGTAAAATGAGGGATCCTAATGGGACAAAAGGTTTGGACTGTAGTAGGAGCCACTGCACACATCCCATTCATGTGAAACCATTCATCACTTTAATGTTTGAGCCTAAAAGTTGCAGGCCTTTGCACTCTATGCCATAGTGGTAATCATTGTGTCCACTGGCTTGAGTAAATTGAGAAGAGAGTAGCAATTGTGAGTGGAAAAGGGGTGGAAAACCTGCATGCTTCACACTGACTTCCCCGATGTTGTACAGTCCTCTGATTACTGTTATTCCTCGTAGACTGTAATCACTAGTGAGGTCGGTAAAAGACAAAGAAGCTCTGAAGTTTCTTTCAGTGTTGCCAAGATGATTATTCCTCCTCCCTTTCTGTACATTAAATGGCTTAATGGCCATTCATTAATGGTCTTAATGACTTGGCAACTACACCTCGGGCTTTTAGATTTTACACCCACGTGTCATTACTTATTTTATCCTCAAAGTGTCCTCAAGGCAGGCCTTGGTGTAGGTGTGAATAATGCAGTTTAATAACCGAGCCGTCCTACCTGGTGAGACTATCCACATCCACACTCCTTCCCTAATCTATGCTAGCATGTTCCCCTGTCTCAATTAATGATATCAGCCTATCAAAGAGCGTGTGTGTGTGTGTGTGTGTCAGGGTTTTATTTACCCACGCAGATCCTCTAATCAAGTGCTGTCGGCCTGTGACAGGCAGACAGCACTTCCTGGCGCTCAGTCACAGATGCCCCTGCACACTGAGCATGTACTGCCAGGGCCCAAGTGACGGTGGGGAACTTGGGCCCGCACTGCCACTCACTCTGTGACAGACATGCAAGTTGTTGTGACGACTCCCCCCGACACCCAAATGTTCGCCCCCTTTCTGTCACTGCTGTAAGCGATGGAATAAATAAAATAAAAACAGCAGTCTTCTAACCATCTGTCCTGATCTGTCTCAGCATATGAGCTCTGTTTGATTGAGGGAGAGGAAGGACCTGCTCGACCCCGCTGAAAAGTAAGAATAGAACATATCTAGAGGCAGGGATTGTTTTTTGTTTGGTTCTTTTTTATATGAAAAATGTATATAATAACCAGACAGACATTTTAAAACCCTTGAAACACTGTTTGGTCACTAAAATTATGTTTATAGTTTTGTCTTATTGTTCACTATAACTACTAATCCAACAATGTGATACTAATCCAGCACTTAAGCTCACCAAAGCGGTACGGCAGGCTGTGAACCAAGAACCAAGATGAGGAACAAACACAGTGACCAAAAATTCCTTTGAGGTATAGATTATAAGTCCTGATTTACACTTCTTTAAAAATCTGTATTCAACCCACAATGGCTTTAACCCGTTGCATCTAACGTAAGACTGACAACAACAGTAAAACCACAGTTAGATGAGAAGCTAGCAACCTTTTATATCCAAGACCATCTGAACAGTAGTAGTAGAAAACACTTAATCCCAGAATTTGCCGTGCTTCAAACTCCTTTCCAATATTCAAGAATGACACATAGACTAAAACCAGCCAGTGTTGATTTTTGCACCCCACTTTTCTCATTGAAAATCTTCTGCTTTACCCACAGCACATGAAATCGTTGTCTCTTTGGACTACTTTATAGAGCTCGCCTTACTCTGGTCTTTAAAAGCTCTGTGATTAGCCTTGAAAAGGGAGCACATTGACTAAAATCTCCAACTTTGAAACTGCATTTTAGCAACAACACTGTCAGAAAGGTCAAACGCTCCAATCGTATCTAGCTTTAAAAAAAATGTCAGGAACAGAATGTGCCACTTTGATGAATACTGAAATCATTTCTTAGGCAATAGCGACTCAGACTGTTGAGTATTTGTTTGCTTTTTTAAACCATTATGACGATCATTCGGGCTTAAAATGGAATAAAACCTCATTTTTTCACCTTTATTATTAAGTATTTATTCTTGAACAGTATGAATATGTTCATGATTGATTCATCATATGTTCATCATTTATGATCATGATTGTTTTGCTACCGATAAAAAAAAAAGAGACAAATTATTTTATAAATACTGTAAAATTTCTAAAATATGCCCTGTGACACTTCCACGACGACACACAGCCTAATGGCCCTTAAGTCGCATGATCTCATTATGTTCAACACAAAGATAACCATCACAAATTAGAGCTGGGAGTACCAGTTCTGAATTTCAAAAGCCCCAGTGTCAGATGGATTTTTGGCACTGGGATCAAACTTGAAAAGATAGAGGCTAATGGGACAGTGCAGAGACCCCTCACCCACGTCACATCACACCCTCATTCCCTCTGATTGAAGTGCAGCGTAGCCTGTGTCTGTCAGCCTGGCTCCTGCTTGCGTTTTGAAGGTCGGTCTTTTTTGCTCACTTCTCATCTTTGCTCACTTCCTCTCTCTCACCTGTCCTTTCAAGCGCGTCATTCTCAGACTCCTTTGTTTACAGTGTGATATTTCTGTGCCTGGAGATGACAAACACTGGGAGTCTGAGCAGTGCCGCCTGCATGCAGGAAACGTGTATTTACACTGCTCTGATTCCTCTCAGCTTGCTTACTCAAGCTGCTGGAATGCACAGGTTGGCCTGTGTGCCAAGTTACTTAAGTTTACTGAAATCTTCTCGGAAACAGAGAGCCAGGCCGTTTGAATCACACGACGGTAACAGTGATAGGTGATAAGTGATAATCGTGACCAGTTTAACAAAAGATGCTTGTAAGCCGCGGTGAGAATTACACCACAATACGACGGCGAGTTTAGCGAGGCGGGGCTTAGTCGATAATAACAACGTGACCTACATTCTACTGACAATTATGAGCTGCTGTGATCATAAAGTGGGCACGACAACAGCAGACGTGATCAACTGGTCTGTTGTGTGCTGGAAATTCCCACCATGCTCCGTTGAATTCGTGGCCATCTTGGGGTTTAGAAAATTACTCTTTGTAAAATGAATACATAAAAATGTGAATTACTGAGTGCAATTATCAGGTTAAATCATTTTTTGATAAAACATATCTCTGAGCTCTCAATGAGGCGTGCTCAAGTGAAACTTCACCAGTGTGACACGTGACGCACAGAAAAGTTAGATTTTGTATCGCGTGGCTCCAAAAACACCAGATCCATTATTGAAACGTAATTATAATGACGTCAGAGAGCGTGTCCTTACCTGCGATGTCCCACAGCTGTAACCTGACCAGCGTTTTGCTGTCCCAGTTGATAACTTTCAGTGCAAAGTCGACCCCGATCGTCGCCCTGTAGTGTTGCGAGAAAAGTTGGTGAACGTAGCGTTTGATGATGCTGGTTTTGCCCACACCTAGTTCTCCGATCACCAGCACTTTAAACAAGTACTCCTTGCACTCGGACACCGACCCCCCGGCCATGCTGAGACTGACAGCTGTTCTCAAAACTCAGGCAACCTCTGCTTTCTCGCTCATATAGATGTCCTGTGACGAGCGACGGAGGACTAGGCCGGTGTTACAGCTGAAGACCAGATGCAATAGAAAGTACTCGAGTTTCCCCCCAACTTTCTAATTCTCCTTTTTCACTCCTCCTCCCCCTTCTCCTCCTCCTGACGCTCAACAACCACCTGATAAGTCACAGGACTCAGGCGGAAATGCAAATCTTGATACTGTATGCTTCTCCCTCTAGTGCAAGTACATAAAGCTTTTCGTGCAAAAATCGTGGTTTGTAGTTTCGAATTCAAAGGCACCTTTTTAAAAAAAAAATATATATATATATGTATATATATGTTGCCTGCTAAATTCCGGAAATTGCCTGGGCTGGGGTCATTTTAGCACATCTAGGTGAAACAACAAAACAAACAGGGGAGGAAAAAAATCTTCAGGAATCCTCAATGGAGCCAAACCTCTAATTTGAAAAGCATGGTTGTATAATAAAGGTGGTCTGCACACCCCAAACTATCTCAGTTGTGCCAAAATAATAAAACCATTGCAAAATAGCTTATAAAACACCTCAAAGTTCTTGCTTTCTTCTTTATGCGTAAAGAAGTTCAAGGATATTCCATTTGAAAAGAAATTAATAGACATAGAACTCTAAAAAAAAAACAAAAAAACAGTAAGTACATTTTTTAAACAGGTCTCGGTTTTTCCACTTTAACTACATGGAAAAAAGGTACAGTTTAAATCTACAGGAGCTACTAGGCTGTAGAAACCCATACCATGAAGCTCCCAGTGCACCGTTTTGTGCTGATGTTAATGCCAGAGGAGCAGGCATGTTCCCAGGTTTTTTAAATGTGGTGGCACAAGTCAGGAAATTGTGGGGAAAAAAGTGGGAAAAAAGTAGCATTTAGAATTTTTACACAAGTGAAAGTTATCATCCTATTTTTTCTTGATACATGCTCAATCATCCAGGTAAGTAAATCCCAAAAGGTCGATTCTGTTCATCTGGATGAAGCGTTTTCAGTGGGAGAAACGTTTCGTCACTCATCCAAGTGATTTCTTCAGTCTTGGATGAGTGACAAAATGTTTCTCCCACTGAAAACGCTACGTCCAGATGAACAGAATCAACCTTTTGGGATTATCATCCTATTCAAGCAGCTTAATAGTGCACTTGTTTCATAATCAAAATATATTTGAACAAAAAACCTAAAGTAAGGGTCCACATTTATAGAATTGAATTAGAATTTCTGAATGTGTTTAGCGCAAACTACTACAATACCTATATATCATAATTACTGGTCCATTAATGTACGTTCCAGCTGTTGATGTATTTAATTTCTTCTATATTTTTTGTTTGCTTGACCTATAGGCTTAATAATAGAAATAATCTTCAAATAATAAAAAAAATAAAGATATAGCATTAGCATCTAAAATATAGTGGCATATAAGCAGAAAGTAGGATTACATGGAAATACTTACATTAAGTACAAGTATATTAAACCTGAACTTCAGTAAAATACTCGAGTAAATATAAATGGGGGTATGGTGCCACCCCATGACCCCCCTCTAGACGTGCCCCTGGCATCTAGGGAGAAAGAAATTGAACGAACAAACTTGTGGCAGTGGTAGCATCCTATTACAGTACCAAACTCAATCAAGAGAGCTCTTTAGAATGACAAGTGTTTGCAAAAGCAGACTGCACGGCTAATATATCGTGTAACTTATCATATAATATAACTTATGACCCCTTGGTTCAAACATCTTATTTGTGTGATATGAAAGGGCAGATAGTATCTTTGTCAATAAGAGGTTTGTAACAGTGATGCTAACTGAAATCTTTGGCCTGGTGAAAGTAACAATTTGGACAATCATTTTTATGATGCCATCACTAACATCTTGCAACACAGTGCATTATGTGGCAAAGCACAGTAAAACACACAGTAGCCCTCTTTCCCTACAGTTTTCACATTTTGCACGCAGGCCAGATTGGAACATTTTGAAGATTCAGTTTTGGAGTTCAGGCTATATGTTTGACTCACTAATATAACTTTAGTTTTAGTTTGTTTTCAGCTAATATAGGCAGTAATCAGTCTTCTCAATATAATTTTTGTTTTTATTTTACAGCATCTTTCATGTTCAGCTCACCCAAAACATAAAGGCCTATTTCGTTCTAGATTTGACAGTGTTTTTCAGGTGGCACCTGATATATTTTACACTGGTTAAGATCATTTAACAACTTACACTATAATAGACTAAAAACATTTGGAAATACAATACAATTGCACTATGTACTGTGTAGTCTCGTACTTTGAAATAATTTGCATTCTTATAGATAAAAGAACTAAGAAACTTAACCTCAATTAAATTACTTAACTTTATAATGCAAGATTTAAACAAAACTGAAACATGTATCATCTCGTAACAAGAAGCAATTAATCGTTGGTTACTTTTACAACCAAATGTGTTCAAGAGGATACAACTGACTCAACTTAAAATTTACCCCCAAAAAACAAACACACTTCTTTTTTGACAAGTATCCGAGGACAGTTTCAAAATGTATAAACTTTGTTTTTCTGTTGACATTCTAAATATAGAAACATTTATTAGTATTACAAACATACCACCTGCGTGAAAAACAAGAGATGGCTTAACAGTATTACAAACTTTGATTACTTGTACAACTTACTGTGTTTTCCATTACAATGACACAGCAAACTCGAAAAATGTGAGAAATATCCACACAGCATGGAAAGCAAAAATCTTTTTTCTGTTGTCACGTCCCATGCGCGTAAAAATTCTCAGGGTTATGGTTCAGTGTAAACGCAATAAACAGCATTGCCATCATCTACAATCACCCTATTTACCTGTTTACCAGCTACATTATAAAAAAAAATCAATAAATAAAACAGAAAGCGGGCCTTGTAGGTTGATAACAACTTTGCTTGGCACATTGTAATCATAGTCACATATCATACAGCGCAAGTCTTCAGCAGGATCTGAGTTTGTTGATACTATTTTTGTGATGAGCACACCTTGCGGCACATAAATGTATACTCAAACAACATACTTCACTCTTCTTGTTAATTTGTAATATATAAACTGCAATGAGGTTTGATAAGAGAAAGGGTGCAGTTACTTAATGAACCCTCAATCAAAAGTTGATTTTCTTGAATGCAGCTTTGACTTCTATACACATGAACAGAACCTGTGCATGTGCTGCAGCAGAAGAGTAGAGCTAATCAAAACTGGCATGAAATGCACTTAAGCTGTTGCGGTTTTTAGAGAACGTTTGGTGTGTGATGTGTTAGCGTGCGCTGCACGAACACTATTGTGTTTCTCTTGCCGTGTTTTCTTTTTTGCAGACTCTACAATTGCAGTGTCTCTATAAAAAAAAAAAAAAAAAAACAAAACCCCCCCCCCCCTCT
>VURO01048499.1:55383-87653 GCA_015108175.1 Pelvicachromis taeniatus
CTCTAAAAAAAAAAAAAACGAAAACCCACAGCTACATCTTCTATTATGACTCTCCGCGTTGCTTCATTCATTAAAAAATTTGGCATGAGAGCTGACAAGTTTTGGCACTCGTCCCAGTTTTACATTTTTCAGGAAGGCTTTGTGCACTCACAGCCCCTCAGAAATGTAAGCACTCGTAGATCATTTGTGGTCTACCTGTACTTTTGATTAACCACTTACTGATAACAGCAGAGTAATAAATACAGTTAAGCAAGCAAACATCAGAGCAAAGAAACAAATGTTAAAAACTTTAAATGTTAAATCGCATTGTTGCACGCGTTGTGTGTCTGTGTGTGTCGGTGTAATGCACTCTGTGTGATGCTCAAGTCTGCTGACAGCCACTGTGCCAGCGTTTGTTTTTGCTCTCACAGTGTTGAGGAGCTGTGTGCGTAGTCTCGGAGGATGTCGGCGGTGTAGACTGAGGGGCTACCGAGCATCGAATCGATGATGGGGGAGCCGGTGACAGAGTCCCCTGAATACACAGAGTCTCTGAAGGGGGAGGGGGGAGACAGAGCTAGGGAATCCTCCAGTGTTGCCTTGTTTTGAATTAAATCCTCTCCTTCCCCATCCTCCCTCTCCCCTTCCTCCTTGGCGTCATAAATGTAGCTGTGTAAGAGGTCCAGTTCCTCATCCTCAAGCCCCTCTTCTGCAAATGCCCCACGCTGTGGAGCTGAAGGAAGGTGAGAGGGTGTCAAGCTCAAAGGCTCGTTGGCAGGCATTGCCTCCTTCGCAGTGCGGTCATTCAGTGCAGGTGCATGGGAGCTGTGCGTGTCCACCACATCCCTGTGCAAGCGATCTGTGGTGTGGCCTGTCAAGTGAGAGGGCAAAAGAGAAGCCGGCTCATCCAAATCAGACTCCCGCCCTCGCATCCGATCAGTGCCAGTTGGAGTCCAAAGGGGGCGCTGTGCGTCGCCCTCGTCGTCTTCCTCCGTCAGGTTGTACAGAGGTTTAGTGCCAGTTGGTTCTGGGGGGGGATCTTGGGAGCCGGTGCCAGTGTTGCAGGTGGAGGGCTCACAGCTGTGGGGGTCGGGGGTGTTAGTTAGGGGCCTGATGACCGCCGTCTGATTCAAGCCGGCTTCCTGTTTCCTCACATGCACAGACAGTCTGTGCCACACATTCCCCCCCCTCGGAGGGTGTCTTGGACCTGATTCAGACCATGACACAGACTTGCCATTAGAACTATGAACGAGATAAAAACCCAAGTTACTATCATAGGAAACCAGGAGGTGGAGGCAGAAAAACAACATCAACAAAGCAGCAACATAAGACGACAGAGCAGCAGCATTTCAACATTTCATCGCATGTTAAAATACTTGTGAAGTACATGACTTGACATTTAAGAGCTTTGCTAAGGTGTTCACTCATGACCTGTGAAGAGCGTCACATTTATCAGCCTCACAAACAGTGATTCATAATGTGCTGCAGACAGCATTATGATCATACATTTTTGTCAGACATTGAAATAACAGATTTAAGAGCCATCCATCTCATTGTTTTCGTCTTCTTCCTGACTGTCTAATATTATTGTTAAAGACGGGTGCATGCATTTGCAAAGTATTTCGGGTTTTGCCCAAACTGGCCTGATGACGACACAGAGTTTAGCGGAGAATGAGCTAGGACTGGCTCTAATGTGATTAGTCGGGGAGGTGGTGAGGGGAGGGTGTTCATGCTGAGAAAAGTTAAATGTGAGGTTAATTCAGGATAAACCGAAAGCAGCAGGGTGGCAGATCACCCTCTTGGAGGGCTGCATGGTCAAACATATTTTTGCCGCTGCCAGCTCAGGAGTGCCAGGATCACAGAATCAAACGATGTCTTTAAATGAGAAATAAAATGCAGGCAGGTAGGCAACAAATGCTCCAAAAGATGAGAACCAATCAATAAAAAAACTATTACTTTTGGCGCTTCTTTTTGACCTAAAGATTTTTTTTAACAACCAAGCTCTCATAGTGCATTGGGGAAAAAGTTTGTAGAAGAAATTGATTTCAGCTTTGACACTTTTCAGCTATCTTGTTGCGCCGATTATCTGAATGGTGGATACCTAAATTATTCCCCAGGCTGTATTATAAAATAGACAAATAGCTCAACTGGCAGTGCAGCTCTCCAAGAAGGAAGTTGTATGACTCCAAAACATTTGCCAGCCTTGACACTTGACAGTACGCTCCTCAGTATAGAAGGTCAAAGGGTTAGAAGATTAGATAGGCTGCATAGCAAGGGTAAGAGACAACACTTAAACATATTGGGATCACTCTCCTTCTCTGCCCCGCTCCTTACTTTAGTCACTTGTCCGTGTGCCACTGCTGTGGATCTCAAAAAAGTTATATGCAAGTCTTACATCTAGTATCGCCACATGAAATCTGTACTTTAATTATCCCTGGCATGTTTGAATGACCTTTTAGCTTTGAATCAATGACAGTAAATGTCACATCTTGACTTTCCTGTTAAGTTTCGCTGATGATAGTTCATTCTCAGGGGGAGGGGGATGTGCCATAAGAACCTGTTTTTGCTACATAAAACAGACCGCTGACATGCAAACACATTATAAAAAACTGATAACTTGATATGATTTTTTTTTTCCAATTTGAGAGTTTAGTAACCTCTTTGGTCTCTAACCAGTGACCCCAGAAAAGAAATCCAAACAGAAAGATGAAAAAGCACAAAAGGTTACTCACTTGGCATTGCCTGATACGGGCTTCTTCCGGCGGAACATATTCAGGAAGCTGTTGCTTGTCGATTGAGCCGCAGACTTCCCATCTCCTACATGCATTCGCACCACGTCAGATGTGGTGAAGGCGCTTCGGACATTCCTCTCTGGTTTGGCAATGATTATGTACATCTTGGGTGTGAACATGCAGCCCAGTGCCACCGTTACACTCAGGCTGACGGAGAACGATGTGGTTATGATCTTGTAGTTAGAGCCAAAGTAGATTGGCACAAAGGCCAACCAGATGATGCAGGTAGTGTACATTGTAAAGGCAATGTATTTAGCCTCATTAAAATTGGCGGGCACGTTCCGCGTCTTGAAGGCATAGTATGTGCAGCTCATGATTAGGAGGCCATTGTAGCCCAGCGGCGCTACCATGCCTAAGTTGCTGGTGTTACAGATGAGGTAGACCTCACGTATGCTGGGGTATGACTTTATGGGCTCAGGGGGCTCTAGAATGATGAGTGTAATCTCCAGAGTTAGCTGCACACTAATAAGCATAAAGGCAATGATCACTTGGGCCCAGGCGCTCATGAAACGAGGTTTCCTGGTGCAGATCTTTTTCTTGCTGCCAGCCAGAATGCGTGCAATGCGGTTAGTTTTGGTCACCAGGGCAGAGTAGCACATGGCAGATGAAAGGCCTACTAGGAGCCGCTGCAAATAGCAGGAGGCCACTGTGGGACGGGCGATTAATGTGAATGGACAGATGTAGCCTAGGAAAATGCCTGCCAAGATGATGTAACAGAGTTCCCTGCTGGAGGATTTAACCACAGGTGTATCACGGTACTGGATGAACACAAAGGTAACAAAGGAGGTGATCAGGATGCCCACGCAGGAGAAAACCACAGCAACTATAGATTCCACATCTGCCCAGTCAAGATACTTCAAAGGCAGCGGCTGGCAACCTGGAAACAGTAGAGGAAACAGTGTTCGGTCAGTTTTTTTTTATTCGCCCTGCGGTTAGTTTTACTGAATGAACGGTGCATAAAAACATGGTGGGAAACAGTCAAGGAGAATGAAAGAGTGAGTAAAGCAAATCAGAGTGTTGACAATGGCCTGATTTTAGTGCTTTTCACATGCACGTATTATTGTAGGGTCTTTACCATGCCTTGAAGTGTTAATAGAATAAAATAAATATAAAGAACTAGGAAGTTAACTCAATTAATAATTTTTTGTAAAACCTCAGAGCCAAAGCTTCACACAGCAATAACAACATGCCAAAAAAAGGGTTGGAATTTTTAGATTTTGGATTGCTTAGACTCTCCTAAGTGTATTTGACAATATTTAATTGCAGATGACCATATTAATAGATGGGTTTTTTCTTATTTATGTAGCTCCTCGCACACCTATAGCTGCCTATACATGTGTCGCCAACATTTGCGCTATGGCACTGACAGGAACTCATTTGCATTTTTCGTCCTACACACCCCAAAGCTCTGTTTCTCTTCTGTCATGATGCCCTGCATACTCCTCATCCAACACAGAGAAGAAGTCTGGAGAGCTTAATTGGAGAAAAATGACATCCCTAGACTTCCCCAGCTTAACACTCCATAAATTACATGCTTCTGCTAATAGCATTACAGTGACTTCACGGAGGAACCCAGTTCGGGTCTGCATGCTAAATCCTAATATGCCAAATCATACGACATATGAAATTTTAAAATAAACCAAATTGTCTTCCTCTGGGGATTCTAATCAGAAAGGTACTAATGAGCATATCAAGGTGTAAACCAGCTGTTACAGCAGGGTTTCATTTAAATGCAGGGGGAATTGGGGACAGAGAACTGTTGCTTGTTTTCTCTTGGCCACACACCCAGCTCAGCTTGCAGATGCATTTGCCCTTCTGCAGGCAAACAGACACGATGGCAAAGATGAAACTTATCTAACGCAATCCTCGCTTATTTGTGACTCTAAGCTCTGGGAAGACTTTTGAGTATCTGAAAAATGAAATTTACCCTTCTGCTGTATATTTTCAAAAAATACATATTCACAATTGTAGACCCTCGTTCCGTGAATAGCATGTTACTTCTCTCTCTATTACCTCTCTCTATTAGTATTTTTCAAATGTAATGAGACCGAAGAAAAATGTTGTTCCTCGACAGACTGCTGAAATGTATCCTCAAGCCTCTCATGGCAGTAATAGGATTTTACACCTGGGAATTGAGGGCTCCTCTCCACTTTATAAATCGCTGTCAGAACAAGCACTGGGTCACAACAAGAGCAGAGAGGAAGGAAATGAGCAAGCAGCATTTTTGAGGGAGTGGTGTTAAGGTTTGAGGAAATGAAGAAAGCAGGGGCATAGGACCTGCATGGTGAAAAAGGTGTTGTTAGACCACTGAGGTGCGGTGTGAATAGCCTTACTGTGGGGGAAGATGACTATTGAGAGAACAGAGCAGTCAGCCCCTCTAAAAGTACTGTAGTTGAGCTAAGGGTAAATGCATGAAATGGGCAAAATAATAAGTGTGAATGGTTTCAGGGGTAATGGAGAAGGAGTGTGGATGAACAAGGTAATAAAAACAAACACAGCTTCACACACGGTTTCTGTTTTTGTTTCTCCTACCTGCCAGGTCATCATCCGGCCACCACCCCAGCTCGCACGCCTTGCAGGTAAATTCATCCTGGACATACTCGTTATCCTTACATGTGGTGCAAATCCAGCAGCAGCTCACCTCACCCTTCCTAATCACCTGTATGCAGAGAAACACGACATGATCAGCAACAATATGTCAAAGAAAGCTCAGTAGCCAGTCACTACAGTGAGCCGTGAAAAAAAGCACATCTCACCTTAAGCAACCTGAATAATTAATCAGCACCAAGATGAGGATTTGTTTGTGCGTTTTGGGGTTTTTGGGGGTTTTTTTGTTGTTGTTTTGAGCCCCAGACAGACTGTTTAGAAAACAAGGCCGGCTGCTTTTACATTCTGCTCCCAAAGAAACTGTTACCAGCACTGTGATATGTAAAGCAGGGTGATAAGTGGGGCACGAAACAAAGCAGATAGAGGGGGAAGCATGAGCAGCTAGGAGAGAGGATGCACCCTCCCTCGGGGCAACTCGGTGTACAGCCAGTCTGAAAACAATTGTCCCCAAATGAAGGAAATGAGGGCATTTATTCAGCCTGTGCTCAATACCAGTTTTTATTGCTTACTGTCCCACACGGTACATCTCCTAGCTCAGGTAGAGTGAAAGTCACATGAGTTTATGGCGCAAACGTAAACTTCTTATGTGATACAAGAACTTCTGTGTGTTTGTCATATTTACATGGTCTGAGTTAGCAATTTTTTCTCTTTTCCTTCATTATCCCTTTTTTAAATCATTTGTAATGGGAGGAGGATTTAAAAATGTAGGACAGAGTAGCATCAGCAATCTTCTTGCCAGCACGTGATATAAGCAAAGAAAGGATTAAGATTCACTGCAAGAAAAATCAATGACATATTTACTGGGAACAGATGTACAGTAAAGGCACCGGTTCAGCTCTTAAACCATTTCTCTTTTTAATTACAGTTGAGATTACTTTGAAAGTTTGTGGTTCCCCCAATGCTTAATCCTAATGATTATATTGATGCCTTTACTTGAGTTCCCTCATTTCCATCCACAACCTTCATGCACATAAACACATACAAAGTAGGTGGTGTGCTGAAGTCCACGCAAAGTTTTCCACAACTTGTCCTGAAGTTGATCTGATTGAAGCTAATAATTTTTTAAGATGGGTTGTAGGTGCTGATGGGATGCTGTATGCCCACATGACTAATCCTAATTTGCGATAGAAGAAAAAAGATTACCATGGTAGATTACATTCTGCTTGTAAATCTCAAAAATTCCAATAAACACAGAGACTTTTCTTTCAAACTCAAACATTACATCCCCATAACTGTACAGCAGAAACAACATATAGAAAACATATTGCATTTGGAATTTAAAAAATGGCAAATGGATGTGCCCTTTAAGATCTGCATGCACTATTTTTTGTTACCAGTATAGCAAGTAGCAAAAGAAATTTAATTACAGCTCCCAAATTTAATTACTAGGTCCTGCAATCTGTGAGGCAGCAAAATATTCCATATTTTTCATCTCCAAGAGACAGAAGGAGCAGGAAGAAACCAAGAGAGGGTTCAGTACAAAGAACTAGAAGTGCATGGTAAAATGTAAAAATAGCCAGAAGACGCAAAAGGGATCATGAGAGAGCAAATATGTCCATTTTAAATATTAATATACAAGATATTGAATTAGTGTGGGAAATTTCATTAGGTTTTAAATATGTGTGTATTTACCCTGACAATTTTGTGTTACAGTGGAAGACGTACATGAGGAGGTGTCAACGTGAAGATCCTGGTATATGGGAGGGCAGACTGCTTTTAGATGCCGTCCATTTGATTTTATATCCACATCATAAGCGGAACAACTCAAAAGTGGAAACATTTGGTATAGAGGAAACTGCACGCCCGACATATTATCAGCATACAATGATATTCTCTGATTTTCTAATCGAGCGGTTTGAGGAAGAGAAAGAATAATACTGGTAAAAGGGTTCAACTCTAGTTGATCCCTATACACAGAGAATAACTATTTCCTGTCCAGAACATTGACAATTTGTCTATAACTGCTTTATCATAATGATGAATTGTATTCTTCAGCCAGTCTGTACCATCTGTACCAATATTGTCTTAGTCTAACGCACAAAGTTTATCTAGCATCCAACCATAGATCCAAGCAGGAATAGTCACCCTCTGCTGCAAAAATGATGTGTGATAGATTAACAGTTAAACATCTTTTGATAAAAATTGATCCAGTTAATGTGCATCACCTTCATTCTGTGTACCTCTAATAAAGTAGCAAGTACTTTAACACACCCATTCAAATGGGAAAGAGGTGTGTAATTACCTCATTAATATAAGTCTTTATTTGGCAAACCTGTGTTATGACTTTTGTCCATTGCACCCGATTAATATGAGTATTAATCATATCCAACAGTGGGGGTCCCATTCAGTTCTATCTTTAACTCTTTTACTCTGATGAGGGTATTGAGTGACTCAGATTCATTATCAGACAGAGCAGGCAGATTGAGTTCTTGAAGAAAATGCAAACATAGAAAGTAGAATTCATAATTTTAAAAGCTGCATTGTATAACACAGGAGTCTATAAAATAAAATGAAGTATTTTAAAGGCAATGATCCTGGAGTATTCTTTACAATTTTTCAGTCTTCAAGCTGATAGATGACTCTGTCTGGGTCTTTTAAAGCTATATGTTCTTCCAGCTTTGTGAAATAAGAACACCTTTATGCATCTCGACAAAGAGTTCAGTTCAGTTCAAGTCGTCGCTATTCTTTTCTGTAAAGCCTCAGAGAATCCGACTTCTTGTTGTGCCTGAAGCTGGATCAAAGTATTTTCCAGCTCAGTTATCCTGCTAAGTCTATTTTTATTAAGGTGAGATAAAAACAAGATTGAGAAATCCATAGGACAGCCCTTTACGTCATCCCATAAAGCTCTAGTTGTCAACTACGCCTCAGTTAAACTCTATAAAGGTTTTTTAATTGTTCTTTGTCTTCTAAAACATGGAAAAACTTTGCATTTTGTCCCAAACATTAAATGATTAATGTGTCGCTCTGGAAGAGTGTGAAATGTGCAGAGGTGATGTCTCAGAGAAGAATATGGATGAGTTCATATGGGAATTTTACTTTAAGGAGGATCTGAATCCCTACCTTTATCTGTCCTTTGGAACAGGGCTCGCTACAGACTGAGCGAACCATGTCACTGCTGTTCAGCCACAGTTTGTTGTCATCAATGCTCAAGATGCCCTCGCTCCACGACCCCACATTTATGTAGTCATAGCGATCGTCACCCACACTCTGTAAATTCATGATGTCATACCTGGGTGTTTGAGGAGAGATGGAGGACTACATATTAATACACTTATTAAGTGAGAAAGGGAACGATTTGAGAGGGAGTGGGAAAGGAGAGAATCAGAATGAAAGGTAATTTAATGATAACAACTCCACAGCTTAAACCTTTCTTCTTATCTGAAGTCGCAAACTGCTTACAACTCTGTCATGTGACATCAAGCGCTCATACCAGTGCACAGTGTGCCCTCATTTTTATACTAAGCCAGGATGTGCGGCACCTAACCTCCAGCTGACAGAGGAATGACACGGCTGTTTTCTGACCGTCAAACGTTGTCTGTTGGACTGTAAAGACATGAAAGTGGCTGCTGCAGTGGACAATCCACTAAATCTGTTCCAGTCCAGACTAATTACATCCTCTCATGCTCAAGACTGGGGCACACGTGTGTGCTAATGAGTTGGAGAGTGGGAGAAAGGGAAATACACTTTATGACCCAGATGGTGATATCAAATCTCTATTTTAATTTCTTGACTTTTCTTAAAATCTATTTTTACTAGCTTCTTCATCCTCTTACCTTCCTGGGGTGTCTCCATTTTCGTCAAAATAAATCTCCTCTCCCGAGACTCCTCTGAAGGAGGTTTTGAGCAGGTAGTCCAGAAGCTTGCTGCCATCAATAGGATCCATCGCCTCACAGAGCCCTGTCAGTCCCGGACATAGCTCCTTGTGCATATCATGAAGGCCATGAGCCATGGCATAGATGGCATTGATGACAAAGCCCATCTTACTATCCTGCACATAGTTCTCTTGTAGGCTTTCATTTCCTGTTAGAGATGAAAGAAGAGGTCGTCAAACAGAATCCTGAACTGCACGTGTAGAAAATCTGCTTCAAGGCAGAAAGAGAGAGAGAGAAATTAACTCTGCAAACTCCACACGCACTGTGTTAACCTCGATTCGTTTTTTTTTTTCTGCCAATCTCTTCCCCTCTTCTTAACCACGATAACAAAGGACACCAGATTAAAAAAAACATTCAGAAGGAAGACTTTTAAATGCATGCCTGGAACTATTCCTTAAACTAGTTTTGTGTTGCTGTACCGAAAGATTTATTACTCTGTGTGAATGACAGCATTAGAAGTATGATGAAATTTGAAGAAGACATGAAGAATAGAGAAACAAAGACAACTCTTTTTGTGCAGCAACAACATATATTAGCATTGATGCCCAAAAGCTCAATAGGAAACAGATGAGGAGAACAGCCAGTGCCTGGGAAAATCCTCAGACTGTTTGTGTAAGTTGTACTTCAGTCATCTAAAGGCCCATGTCCCACTGTCACAGTGTTTGGCAGAAGGGGGGAAAAAACAGTAGATCTCTTCAAAACTATATTTATTGTTGCCCGCTTTGACAGTGCATTTAAAATACTGATATGTTTTGCTTGTGACATCAACATGCACATACAGTGGGGGAAAACAGGGGTGCAACTCCCAGCCATACAACCTATTTTTCAGGCGTTGGTGTCAGCAGCGTGTGCTGAGTGAGCCATTCCTTTGTGCAGCTTTCCAGTGTATATGTCAACTTTTGTTTTCGTTGCTTTTCCTCATACAGGCCAAACAAGCAAGTGCTTTGCATCAGAGTTTGATTGATGAATTTCTCACTCTAAGCCTGAGCCTGCCAGGATGAAGACATCTACCCATCTACTTTATTTGACTAAATCGCAGATATTACAGTGAGCGCTGGGTTTAAAAAAGCATCAGTCAAACTCTTCCCGTCTCGAAGGAGTCAAATGCAAACAAAGTGCAGGTGAAATTCAGACAGATACTGTTTTAATAATCATGTCTAGAAAGATACACTTACCACCTTGAAGATCTTTGAAATATAAGAGGTTTGTAAATGTGTGATGAAAGTAGAAAAACATCCATAACCTTACAGCTCTGAGAAGTCATCACAAACCACTAATTGAATTTCATTGATCATTTGAATTCAGAAGCATGCCGACCAATTGCAGGGTGGATTTGTTTTGAGCAGTTTTTGAATTGTGCTTGAAAAGCTATCAACAAGTCAAGAACACAATTTACCGTGATCACCTTATGCGAGCAAATGGAGAGAATATTCATGGAGGAAAACACAGGGGAAAAAACAAATCACAGGTTTTATTATTATTCATGAGTTCTGCTCTCATATTCATGGTCATATTTAACCCTCTGGTCAGAAGAAAAGAAGACAGTGCCTTAAAATATAAACTGTGTGACTAGTCATTTGTTTAAAAAAATATCCACTCCTACTTATAAACGTCAAAAACTTGAATATTTTGTTATGTCCTACCGGAGCAGACTTTTTTGTAGTTCTTCTTTTCCTGGGGATGGCCTGGGAGGCGGCACTGAAAACGATACTGCCAGAACTCGGGGAACCAGGGGTTCCTGGTATTGCTGTCCAGACGCAGCTTTAGGTAATAGTCGTCAAAGGACTTGACCACCTCTGACTGCAGCTTCATTGTGATGCCGCCCTCTGCTTCCTGCTCGAAACCCTCCACAACTTCGTAACGGTCTGCCCATCCATCGCTACAGACAGAAAGAAGAGAAAGAAGAGACTATGATCCAATGATCAAAGGGTGGACAATAACAGACGAGAAGATAAAAAAGTTTTGAGGAAGGACTAAACGTCACAGTAATAAGAGGCACTGCTAGACACTGATGATGTTCTGCGCTTGTTACTGTCATAGTTGTTTTATAAAGGATTGTTGAATATTGTCATTTTTGCTTAACTATTAATTCAGACTGACAAACCCTAAAAGCTGTTCACAAAAGCAGCTTTGTTCATTCATTCAACACAATGTAAACAACGAGGGTTTGAGACACTTACTAATGATAAATGCAAGCTTTTCATGTATGTTTCTGGGAGGCGGAACAGTCCCAAAACAGAGCCATACCTCCACATATAGTGATCTTGACTGAAATGTTTTACTGCAATCAAAAGTTGTACATGCATTTAGTTGCAGATGTATCTGGCTGTGTTTTAAAATGAATTAAAAAGTGGTTGACGGGCCAGCTGTCGTCCTGCGGTGGGACTCATTTGTCTCACAGGCTGTAAATTGAGCATCACTGTACGAGAGGACGAATTGTCCGCTTATAATATCGCATAATCACATTAGTCAGGAGAAGACAGGTGTTTCGCACAAGCACAAAGATATTAGTTACACCAAATCTTTAAACTGAAGCGCTGTACTAAATCGCTGTCCACATCATTAACTTTTAACAATGAAATTTCTCTCAGAGCCAAAGCACATTTTTATTACCTTAATAAAAGTGTTTTTTAAGACACAGAAAAATAATGAGGCACTTGGTGGTTGCTATGCTATTAATACTGGAGGCCTAACTAGCAACAAAGCAGTGCTAAACTTCAGCAGTGGTCCAAATCTTATGGATTTCTCTGGACTATAGACTAACTATCCTTTAACAAAGCAAAAACAATGACAGAAAAGTATCATAGCACAAGTCAAAACTTTAAGTTAGCCGTTATTTTTAATTTGAAAAATATACCACCACAAGTAGGTAGACTGCAGCCTCTGCTCTTGTTCAGTGCTAATTTAGCATGGCAGCTTGGGGACTTATCTCACGTTCCCTGCAGCAAACCTCAATTTAAGACGACCGTAATCATCTCAGCAATAGTGCCTCAACAATAAATGCAGACTTTACACAATCGAGTCAGCTTGCCTGTTTGTTTACTTTTGTAACCCTCTGTGCGAGAATTTCTAGCCTACTGAGCTCATTTGATTTGGACTCTAAGAGAGATGGAAAACACCAGTGATGGGGACGCTGAAAAAACAAATTAACAGATAAATAACACCACAATGAACTTGCTCTTTCTCTCTGTCCCATTGAAAGCTTCCAGCAGCACTGCTCTTCAGATTTTACTCTCTTTTACTCTCTTCTACACTTTTAGGATTTAAGTCTGCTGTCTCAACGTACCTTTGCTATAGACAGCTACACGCCAATTAGATATGATTCACCATGGAACCAATTAGGCACCTCACACACTGGATGCTCTGGGTGATGGATAAGGACGTATCCATGTTCGTGTAGGTGCAGGTCGAAGTCTGTGACCTTTCCCTCAACAATTACTGCCAGTCAAGAAAAAAGAGACATTGAAACTAATTTGTGAAAATTTATGGTTGAGCTATTCCACCCTTCTCATGGTAAAATCCACGTGGGTTCCTTCAGCCTGCAGGAAACTAAAAAAAACATCCTAAAAATAAACCCCATGTCCAACCCTTTGATCCCATCACCTCTCTACAGGCTTTGAGTCCTAAAAGAAAATCATACCATGATCAACTTACTGACCAGAAGCTGGAAACTCAAAGAATTATGATGGAATGATTTACTTATGTCAAATAATCAATAAAAGCAGCTATACCCTTTTTCATCTCTTTTCTCTATGCGATGTGTGTCACTAAAGCCTATGAATACTCAACTAGTGCATTCAGCACCAGGTAAAGTATAACCAGACTGATAAAAAATAAAGGGCATTTTATATGCACAGTATGATGAAGCATTGTGCAGTGGGTGTATGCTCTTGAATTACAAAATTTGTAGTCCAGGGGATAAAAAAACAATTAAAACTTAATGAATAAATAACTGTTGTTGTTGCTTGTGCAGGATGAGTTCTGAAGTTACACAGCCTAAGGGAAAATAGCGTGTCGAAGTCTGATACTAATTCTTTGGTACTGCTTGCCAAACAGCAGAAGGGTGAACAGGCAGCGACTGGGCTGGATATTGTCTTTTAATATAATTTGGGCCGTGCACCTTGATGCTCAGTGGATGGGTAGTGGTGATGTTCTGTTTTAATCACCTGCTGCAGAGGCTTCGGGGGTTTCTTTTCTTTCAACACAATCCAAACAGTTGTGAGAGTTCTGGGTTGGATAAATGGGCCCGTTCAAAAAGCCTGCCCAGTCTTGGTCAAGAAGGCTCAAAGAAAAGTGTATAATGGTGCCAGTCTATATAAGATGTGAAATGAGAAGATAAATAAGCTATATTTAGTACTTTCAAATGTTAGGTAATAATTTAATAATAATAATAATTTATATTATGCTAATATTCCTCATTACCATCGTAGAAATTATATGCATGTTGTAGGTTTGTAGGTTACTTTCAGTGTTTCTGTTTAGGCAAGAAACCTCCATCAGTAATGTACGTTACATCACTCCATTCCAAAGCCTGACGTTGGTCAACAAGAAGGTCCTGGGTTTGAATCCACGGGCTAGTTGAAGACCTTCTATGTGGATTTTTCCTGTTCACCCTGTGAGTGAGTGGGTTCCCTCCTTTTACTTGAGCTTCCTCCCACAGTCCAATAACATGCATGTCAGGTTAACTGTCAATTCTAAATTGGCTGTAGGTGTGAAAGTGAGCGTGAATGGTTGGCTGTCTCCATGTGTGAGTCCTGTGATAGACTGACAACCTGTCCAAGGTGTACTCCCACCTCTCACCCCAGACGGGCTAGTCTCGAGCACATCGACCCTGAAATGGATAAGCATAAGAAGATGGATGGATGGGTTCCAATTGAGCAGCTTTGGAAAATGTAAATGTAAAAAAAGAAAAAGAAATAGTAAGAAAAGCTTTTCTCAACTCGTTTGGCTCCATAGCTGACTTTAGATTAGTGTATCTAAGAAGAACAGGTTTGCATATTTGCATTAATACATTAGAAACATAATCAATTTGATGTCAGTGTATTGTGAGCTTGTATTGAAATATTGCAATGCATGATAGGTTGACAAAGATATGCTTTGTCGAACATTTTTTTAATAGCTTGTAATGAATGTTGCTCTCCAAGGCGGGCTAAAATTCATCACATAATCCTCTGCTGCATGCAGCTAATATTGCTAAAGACAGCAACAGTGTTGGGTAATTGTGAGTGGGCAAAATTACTGCAGTATAAAAACACAACATAGCATTTGTTTTATGTGGGTAACTAGGATGTTTGAAAATGTTTACAGTATTTTCTGCCGTATATTTGAAGTGCATAATTCAGCTGAGTCATCCGTTTCTTCCATGTAATTAAGTCAAGAGTTGGAGAAACGGGAACTACATTAGTCTTGGTCACATTTACTTCATTTAGTCTAAGTGAATACAGTCCTTGTCCTTTACCCTCCATTTCAGTACATGTAGTACACGGAGAGGCGCAAAGACTCATACACTAGCTTAAATATTTCCATTTCTATGTTTCCAGTCACACATATATAGCAGGCTAACTGCATTTAATATGTCCTAATGTGGTCAGTACGCTTCAGGTTTTATGCGAGAGAAAAGCGGACTGTTCATAGATAAAAAGACAGGAGGGGGGTAGAAGAAGAGATAGATGGAGAGACAGAAGTGCTGTTCAACACGCGACATGAATAATGCACAATGCACAGAAGACATGCTCGACTGTTTCTCACAGTGGAGTTTGTGACGAGGTAAAATGACATTCTCTTTTCTCGCTCGCCTCTCTCAGGATGGCGTCGTCTGGCAGGGCTCCAAACAGCTCATCAAAACTCTCGGGCCACCAGAGGGATGCCTAATGGGATCAAATCTGATTTAATGTCACCTCAATGTTCACACCGGAGATCGGAAGGCCCATTATTACATAACCTGGGTTAGATATACTACAGGAACACCTGTTTAAGCAGATTAAGGTGTCACCACTGTTTGCAGTTTTCCCACTGAGCGGCAGTAAGAACAAATACAAAGTAACACGTTTAGAAAATATTGCAAAATAATTATTCGCTGGTGAAATAATATTAATAACAATACCTGAAAAGCGTCTATTTTACCAACCAAAAATGATCCATGTGACTCTTTCGGAGGTAATCATATTGATGAATTCTGATCTGCTACCTTCATTGCTGAGGCTTGTGCAAGGTAAGAAAAAAAATGAAGTTGAACCATGGAAACAATGTAAATACATTATGATGATATTAAGCTGTTATTATGTGAATATTTATTCATGTATCTCTTTACAAGACAGCCACTGGAAACCTGTCCAAGAAGTATAAATCCACATCCATAATTTGTTAAAGAATTCGAACAAACTGGGCATGAAAGCACTGGGCCTAAGATTAGATTTCACTGTCTTTGATTACAGCAAAATAGGCTGTCGATTTTCTATACTGGATCAGTTACGATGTTATGTAAAAGTAATCAAAAGAATTTGGAGCTAAATTCTAAAACTGACAGGAAGCCAGACTCGCAAAAAATCAAGATAATGATTTGAAAAAAGCTGTAGAATCTAAAATTAAGATGCCTTAAAGGCTTTACAGAGTTATAGTGGTATAAGATTGCACTTCTTCTTCTGAGCAAATCACTGATGCTCGTCTTATAGGCAGGACTTGATGAACAGCGACCTACCATGCGGGCCAATGATGAACGTTTTTAGAATAAAAGAATAAACTTTCTACACTGATGCAGTATTTCACATTCAATTTCACTTCCCCTTTATTCTATACTTTCCAAATAAATCTACTGAAATCTATTAAATCTAATTCAGTATTTATCTCGGCTTGTAAAGTCAGCAAGCTGCTATCCCTTCAACGCCATATGCTTAGCATTAAGACAAGCTCGTTTTGATAACGTACTAAGACTTGATGATGTGTGGCATTGTTTAGAGGCGCACAGTGTGTCAACAGCTGTATAATTAATAGCAGTGTACACAACAGAGAGCAGACCGAGAGCTCCGTTCACTCTGCCGGATGATCTAGTTCCAGTTTGATAGCACATTTGTATATTTATGAAGCCATGAATTAATTGGCAGGGCAGAGATTTAATCACATGCACTGTTTCCCCTGGAGGATGAATGAGAAGAGTTACTTTAAAAAGAAGAAGGGGAGGATAAGGGAGTCAAGAGTTTCCTAATTGCACTGTACAAAAAGTTCAGTTAGTTAATAGAAAAAAAACTTTTAATCTGTCTGCCTGTCATTCAGAGAACATTAGAATGATATTTGTTCAAAAATAATAAAAATAAATACAATTGTGTGTTTAATGTTTCATCATGATGTAAAACCCACAGGTTTGTACATTTGTGTTTATGGGCATATTGCATTTCCTAACTAAATGCTAAATGCTTGCCTTACACTAACCCTAATCTAAAACATTTCTCCACCCTAATAGCCCTTTAAGGTGTCTCGGAGGATGATGGACAAAAGTTCTGACTTTCGAGGTAAATGTAGTGATCTACACATGAGCGAGTGCAATTTTTGTGCTTAGCATTCGACATCGTAGAATTATTTACAATGTAAACTCTTCTCGAAGCCTCGACCCACGCCTCATTTCTTTTAGTTTGAAAATGGGAAATGGCTACAAAGGTGTATTGAATCAGACACACATGGAAAGGCAAAAACATATTTTGTCAGATTTGTCTCATTTTAACGAGCTTGTGAGTCAGTATGACCACCTTTGTTCTACAGCACAGCCTTGACTCTCCTAGGCAAACTTTCTTGTCATTTCTTTGAATAGATTTCAGGAATTGTTCTTCGGGCTTCTTGAAGTCCTTCTCTTTACAATTTCTAAACTCAAGGACAACCAAACCGATGGACATACAGTAACATGCCACAGCACCATGCCATAAAAACACATGCATAGCTGTAGATGCATAGATAAACCTGTAGCTTATTATCCTTACAAGGACCACCTTTGTTGTGGTGACTGATAACATAATACAGCCCTTCAGTAACAAACCTCACCTGAACAACAATCAAGCTTCACACATTATAAGGTGAACACATGATTTGCAGTAAAGTAGTGAACACACACACAGCTTTCCTCAGCACAACTGAGTGAAAACATAATGAATTAAAATATCCCAATAAATAAAAAAGAGTCTGATATATTTTCTTAAGAGCAGTATTTAAGTATAAGTAAATGTTTTAGACATTTTCAATGTTGCTTTCTTTGCTTTTTTTTTCACATCTCAGTTCTCCATCTTCATCCCGATCCCACAACATTCTTAATTAATTTGAAACTGTTCAGGCAGATGAAGATCTCGTCAAACTGAAGCTGGTCTTCTTAGCTAAGCACTAATCGTCTGTCTAAAAAATTCTGTCTCCCCACTCTTCTAGTCTCCTCCATTTCTCTTATTTCTATCAATCTGCGTTCTTCTGAGTTAAAACAAAAGTGGTGGCGGCTTGCTAGCTACTTGGCGGCATAACAGCGAGACGCAGAGGCCCTGGGTTTGCTGGGAAGCCTTTAAAGCCTATCCAGGCTGCTTTTATTTATTCATCATGCTCCAGTTTGAGTTGGGAGATCACTGTCCTCCACAATGACAGGAAACAGTGCTGGGAAAAAAATTGCGTTTGCCTTTTACTGCCAAGAGATGTCAGTTCAATAAAAAATCTCATCACAAAAATTTCAATGATATTTTATGAATACTTGATTAAGTTAATGCAGAATTTCAAGAGAATGCTCTTTTAGATCTTCTTCTTTCCATTCTCAGCACATTTTATTACATTAAAACTACAGGACTTATTATAACCAGTATCATTTTGATTAAGGTGTGAGTTTGAGATCTTTCTTGTATGACTGTACAAGTAACATGTTAGAAAACTATCATGACTGTCGTGGTGCCACATCCAAAAATCTAATAAGGAAATGTTTTGCATTTGGATGTTAACAAAAAGGGCAAATAGGGAAACAAAAATCCATCAAAACCCTCATTCTCTCCTAAAGAATAATACATTATAATAATAATACATAATACACTATTTTATAGGGATGGTTTTGTAATATATTAACTGCCCACGAGAAAAGAAATACTGTAAAAGTAATAAATATTTATATGTTACGGGAAAATAAGCCAGCGAGGTAGGTCTTTGCCTCACAAAGGCCTTTCAGGTAAAAACATTACATCATTGATTTTTTTTTTCTTTCTTTTTTTTTCAATTCACTGCCGATTGCCTCTCCTTTTCCTCAGCCCGCTGCTTTACCCAGCCGGAGTTGGGTGTGAGCACTATCCAGCGTTACATGAGAATAACTCAGAGATGATGAATTCCAGTCGCTTATTTCATCTGAGAAACCGTCCAACACTTGAGGCAGTCCGACTGGCAGCGAGTCTAAAAGGCTGGTAAAGCAATGTTTGCTATTTAAATTGCAAACGGTTGTAAAAACATTACTATCGATTGCTTTTCACTTTTCTGTGATGTTTTGAGTGTAGGTTCAGATTTTCTATGGCATCTTTCGCTACTCTGTTGGTTATAAACGGTACCATTTGGTCCACTGTTAGCTGTCTGCAGCAGAAAGCTTCTCAGCTTCTACCAATCTGGATCTGACAACTGTGTCCAGATGCAAAGCCCGAGTGCTATTTTTGATCGCTCCAGTGTCATTCACCCATCGCTGTGCACTTTGGGAGCACCAGGCTTCAATTGGAGAGAGGGAGATGTCCTTGACAAAGTGTGGCTGCTTTCAATTAACATCAGAGGCGTGTTATAAATATTCAAATGTAGTTCATTGTGCTCCCCTTGCACAGTGGAACACAAACAGATGTAATCGTGAATTCTGACTCAACTTGAATATACTTTCGGAGCCACAAGTGTTCGCGAGCCAGGCTCCATTACCGAATGATCATCGCCAATGTTTTCTTATCTTATAATTACCATCTTTGTTACTGTTGCTGCTGGGAGGAATTTTTCAGATGTCAGCCATATTTTCTGAGAAGGGACTATTGTGCTGCTTCTGTGGAGCCCCCGCTGACAGACTGAGTGACAGATCTGCAGCGAGACGATCATACCAACTCCATCTCGAGGCCAAACAAAATCTCCATGGCGACCGCAGCACAAGCAAGCACACGAGTCCTTTGTTCCAGCGGTACTGTAAACCCAATTCTCCCAACAAACAAACATGCTGCCCTTAATTCATGAAACTCGCGCTAAACTTTCCTTAGAGTTGGGGTCACAAAAAAGAGGGTCACGTCACAGACTGAGGATAACATGAGAGGGAGGTTTCTCTGCTTCTTTGTTTTCTCGCCAGGCCTCGTGTTGCCTTCCACACCTTCACTCTCTATCTCTATCTAATCTTTGCATTCAGAATTGATTTATCAGTCACGACTTTGCTGGAAACTGTTAGTCTAACAAAAGAAAGCTGGTGCTTGAAAGCAAACATGAAGCACATCATCAGTAAAGAGGAGAATCTGAGATGGTGAAAACACTATTGCAGTACACGAAAAGCACTCTTCCAAAGTGTTGAATTTAAGTTTGAAGTCATCACTAAATGGAAAAATAGAGATTTTAACTCCTTAAACTCAATATCCCAAGAGATTATACTTCACCTTAAATATACTTTTTAAAGGGTTGATTCAGGGAGAGTTACTTTGGGTTACACCCAAGCAAAATAAATCAGAAATTTAGCCCTAACCCTTTCTGAATTTACAGTTCTGGACGGCAAATACACCCGTTTATTTTGGCGGTGTTTTCAGTGCTATATTGCCAGAGATAACATCGCTCTTTGCTGAAGCCCTGCAATTTGCCAAATTACTCGCAAGAAGAAGTCAATAGGCAAAATTCCACATCCTCCACGCTTTCCTTCCTGAGATGGGGAGGAGATGAGAGCCTTAGAGATGATGGAAAAAAGCCTCTAAATGTGTCCCACCACAACTCCTCTCTCTTAGTCTCTCTGTCTCTCTGTCTCTCGTTCCTGCCTAAAACACTTCATTTATTCAAGCTCAGAGTTCCCTTATTACAGAAAATGGAATAGGACAGGCAAATGCAGAAATGCATGTGACACACACAATACGGGTTTGCAGCTTTCTTTGCACCTCAGTGCTGTCTCAAAAGATGCAGTCATGCTGCGCTAATGACCGGTGCCAAGCTATTACACAGGCAGAACATCCGCATTCCTGTGTCAGTGTCCATTTTGTCAAGAATAAAACACAAACAAAAACTGAGCATTCAAAATGGGACCCGGACCAAAACTGTGTTTCTAAGACAGGGACAGAAATGAGCGTTACATGTGGAAAAGCAGCTTATGCAAATGTTTAGTAATAACAGCATTCAAGCAGCATTAGCGGGAGAGAGAAAACGAACGATGCTAATTGCAAGAGAGCAAGCAGGCAGGCAAATGAGTAGGTGGATGCACTCCATGCTGCCATTCAGAATCCAAGCATGGTAGGCCTACTGGGGAAGAGACTTTAGAGGCAATGATAATGACAGCGTACAGTAAATGCGCATCCAGCTTTCGAACATTTCAGAAACTACAGCTCAGCAGACAGAGTTGAACTGAAATTAACATCCCAGATTCAGAGGTTTCCTGAGACTGTGAGAGAGTCTAATGGTGTTGGCCCCGAGGAACCCTCAGTTAAACACACACTGCACACAAACACACACACACACACACACACACTCACTACACTGTCAGATTCGTTAATGATGCATTTCTGTCACATCTGCAATCTGCAACAAATACTGCGAAAAATGCTGCTGTGTTATACGGAATACAAGCTTTACAGCAAAATGCTGTCAGCTGTTTGGCTGTCATTATGCTGATCCGACTCTAAAGTATAACTCAATGTATTATACAGCACTCTGTGTAAAATGTAACAATATCTGGAAAAAGACAATGCTGTCTTCTTCAACATGTCACATTTTGAGAATAAAGCCAAACCTTTGAGAAGAAAGTTGAAATTTTAGGAAGAACGTTGTACTTGTGAGAGTAAAATCCACCTTTAAGATCAAGGCTGACATGCTTTTTAAAGAATAAAGTGAAATCAGCTTCAGTTTGCACAATGCAGAAGCTAAAAACAGTGAAGTCAGTGTCACGTGGTTTCAGTTTATTGGACTAATTGTGTTGTGGCAACACTCAGATGCCTCACCATGCCTCACCTACCTAAGCTCCACACAAAAAACAGTTTCCAGTATTTTTATAGCAAATTCCTGACTAACTAATTGAATTAAATGTATATTTTCCTTGTAATTTTGTTATGTAAGGATAATGTATAAGGTTACATAACAGAACCTGGTCAAATCAAATTTAATTGCTTTGATATCCATTCAGACTAAACCAAGCACATTTTCCTTAATGAGTTTTTAAATAAATTAAACTTTGATTTTATGTTATTCAGCTGCGTTTAATAAAAGTTATTACTTCACGGTTATTGAGGGTGCAGAATCGTGTTTTGGACTGTGAAAGTTACCACTGCAGATTTCAGGTTTGCAGTTTGGTGTAACACACATACACACGAGTCTATGTTTGCAGATGTGCTGATGAGAGTTTCCATTACATGATGCTTCATTTTTCAGTGTTTTTGAAAACACATTAAAAGTGCAGAGAGCCTGTTCTCGAGTTAGACGAGAGGTGTAAGTGACTCAGCTGCAGACTTGCAGTTGCATCAGAATTTGCTTTTAAATATATGAGACTGGATAGAAAGGTTCAGTGTTCAATAATATGTCCATATCAGATTACCGTATATCTTCCATTAGTGACCTGTCTCTTTTAAACACCGGTTTCTAATAAACGCCGGTTTGAAAACATGTCACGACAAATAGACGCAGGTCTCCAATAGTAGCCGGGCGACCTTCGACCCGGAAGTCCCTCTGCGCTGTCTTCTTCTTTTTAAATTTTATTGGCAGTTGGCAAACAACTGAATGGTGCATTATCACCACCAACTGGTAGGGAGTGTGACTGGAATGTCGCTCAAAAAAAAAACAACCTCTGCCCTGTTGTCGGTCCTCTGTGTCTCATCACTCGGCCAGCTGTTTCCAATCAGCCGTAAGAGGAATTAGTCAAACTATTGAGAACCAAATAATTTTCAACAAGAAACTGGACCTGGAGTCACACTACTGGAGTAGTATGATAATAAACTAACACAGCATGTTCCCTCTTACAATTAGATTTGTTATATCTTCTTTTTCTCCCCTATGTGTCTCCATAAAGGTCTGACTAAGCTACACTTACTCACTGTTCTTCATACTTTGCCTATGCTTTTACATTTCACTCTGTCTAATGCTTCTACAGAAAATATTATTACCTAATACAAGAGAAAACCTTGAAACACAACAAGAAGATGGACATCAGTGTTTTCTTGATTGGAATGAAGTGGATAATCTATGTAGCCAATATGCCTCGGCAGCTCCGTGACAGAATATATGGATGGAATAAATACTGTCTCTTTATGCAATGTGTGTGTGTAACAGTTTGCGCATATGCCTGCATCAACAACGTAATGAAAGCAAATGATTGGCAAAATCATGACTGACAACAGAGAGAGAAAAACAAGAGGCCCTCTGACTGACAATACGAGAGTGGAGTGGATGTAAAGTGTGGAAGTAATGCACAGCAGGGACCAGAGAAGGGATGAAGTGGGTCGAGCACGTCGCCACACCTGGCCCTCGTCTGAAGAGCAGGTTAGCTGCACAGAACAACAAAGGCTCTCAGATTCAAACATTTCTGAATGCCCACTTGTAGTTTATGCCGCCACTGCGGTATTGTGTTTGTGTCTGCTTCTGTGGCGCTCTGTGATCACCGTCATATACGAGACATGGAAAAGAAAACCGCAGCATTCCCTGCTTTTAAATACTGCAAACATTTAGGTCTGGTGCACCACTTACACTGCTTCACTGTTTTATGCCAAGTGCAATGAAATGGGGATGTGAATAAAGTTTCATAAGAAATTGGCCTCAGTATCTGCTTCACTGGTTTTGCTTCATTATCCTTTAAAAAAAAATATACCGACTATGTTAAATTGGTGTCATATTTTAAACTCAAATATTCTCAGTTGTACCCTTACCACAGAAACAATGGGATAATTGTGATGAAGTGTAATGCTTTTTACTCGCACTTACATTTTAATTAGTACACTGATTGGCCTGATGAGGACAGCGTTTGGAAGTTTTATTATTTTGGTGGAAGAAAAAAAAAGCCTTGAAAGCCTCAAGTGTGCCTGTGTGATTTTTAAAGAAAAATACGCTCCTCTTCCATCCAGACTGTTGCTGATATTATTCCTGGCTATGGCCTGTTTGAACTTTTCTGATATGAAGCATTTTGAATGAACCTCCCTGGTGTAGTCCATTGGACGAACATTTTTTTGATAATACACAGAAGCTTTTTTGACTGGTTACTGAAGCTAATGAGGAAGTTCAATAAGGAAGGTCTATAATCACTTATCAGCCTGTTTTCCTGGGTGTTCGGTCGTTGGGCTATTATTTACATCACTTCCACTTTCCCACGCTGTCAAACTCAGTGTTGACACCAATGCTGACACTAGTCCAATCATCTTTTTGTCCCCCTTCTTTGAATCAAACAGTCTCCTCTCCGCGTGCTTTAAATCTCACTGCTCATCGCTCACTGTTCCATTCACGCTCTTGTCCGCACAACCCACCTCCTCCCACCCTGGTCACTCAGATCTGTCCTAATTCCTATCACCAGGATTATGTTCTGTTATGATGGGCCACTGAAGTCTAATCGCCAAATAGATTAATTGAATTCTGTTTCTCAATAAATCGTATTCAGTTCTTTTGATCTGGTGTCTCAGTATATTACGCAGAAAGAAGCTTTAAGCATGGCATTGACTTATTACCATGTTTTAACTTGATGTTATGAGATGTTTATTTACACACCCAGCAGACATGGAGCAACATTTGTCATGCTTTTGTGCTCAGTTATGTTCAGAAGCCACACGTTAATGTTGTCTGCCTTCCATTTGGTGCTGGTACTGGGTTTTTTGTGGCTCTTTCCACTGAGATCAGCTACCTGCTGCCACTACAAAAAATGCAGGTGAGTGGGAAACAACACAGTGGCGTTGCAGGCTGTAAGACTAAAACAGTGTACTGAGTTATTGTCAGTTCTTCATTACAAGTGACCTACTTTCCCAAATATCACTAGTGCCAAAAAATTGATCACAGCATGCAAATTCATCAAAAATAGGCAGAGGACTTTTTTCCTTTTCTTTTCTTTTCACTGGGCCTTTTTTGCTTTCTGTGGCAGATTTCCACTTTTATTAGAACTCGCACACATGCACACACACAAAAACGCAAACATAAACAGACACACAAGCACCTTGTAAAAGCTTCCACAGAGGTGAAAGCATAAACCACAAAAACAAGCTTTTCTTTGATAAGCTAATACCTGTGTGCCAGCTTCATTCATGCACACACATGGCTTTGCATGTGTTGGGACTCGCGCTCTCCATCTCTCTGTCTCTCTCCCTCTCTCTTTGACCCAGAAGCATTTCTTCTGCCCATCGAGACTTTCACAGAAGCTAAAAAAAGACACACTTTTCCCATCTCCTATGGAGGAAAGAGAAAAGTAAAGATATGGGAAGCAATGCAGCCAATCCCAGAGTGCCATTATAATAGATCATTTAAAAGGCTTGTGAAAAAAGAAAGAGTGCCATCCTCTGCTAAGAACCTAAATATGCATGTGTGCATTGAACATGGCACATTCGATTGACAGAGACGCTCCTGATGAGAGAACCACTTGTCTTCTCTTCATATACCGATGCGAGACATTACAGGAAGTCGGAAAGGCGTCTTCATTGCTAACGGCAATGACAGGAAACAAATGCTCTAATCACACCAGCAAATCTTTAAGTGTGTGCAAGAGAATTCGATTCGGCAAACAGTCACTGACAGATTTTATCTAATGCAACAGAATTTTTTTATTCACAACCTAAAGACAACTTAAAGTTTAAAGGCGTGCAGCATTTTTCTTGCTGACAACTTGTAATAGAGGCCACCTGATGAGCAAGTGGTTAGTGGTCATACCACATGAGTGCAAATGGCATCAACAGTTTATCCCAAATTCATTTGCAAGTGAATCAGAGCTTTACTTCATGTTATTCTCCTGCTACTTATCACCTTTTTCTTTGTTTCTATTTACTGTTAAGTAATAAAGGCAAAAATGTCCAAATCTAATAACAAGAGCAAAACACGTATAGCACGTATCTTAAATATTTTCATCTTCCCTCCCTTGTAAAGTGGTTCTGAGCACCAGAACAAACAGTGTCTATGGAAATCCACTAGTTACTCCATGTTTGAATTCACCATGGTGAAGCAGCTAGGATCTAAAGCAATGAAAGGTGAGGCTACACAAATAAAACTTATATTAGATCAATATGGATACAATAAACAGCATTATTATAATTATATTTGTTGACAAAAAAAAATGTAACTCATCAGCTTCAGTTGAGACTGATGCAACACGCGGACATCAATGGTAATAAAGAGGAAATTATTCTGTCTAAACACACTACTCTGTATTGAAAACCACCACCTATTTAAGTTTACTAATGTCAACAAACATAATGGAACACACAAGTCCATTTTTATACTTCTGCTGCAGACTGACACATGTAAGGTAAACACTGAAATGCACCTTCAGTCCTCCTTTAAAACATGTTTCATGCACAGAGCTTTGAGTCCAGATTAAATGTGCATTGCATAGGTTGTGACAAGAGTGTGCAACAAACAAAGAGCCTGCTAACTGCAAAAGGATTTTCACACGCAACTAATCCATTTAACATCCAGTGTTGAATTGGTTTGTACGTTTTTATAAACGTAGAACAATAATGGTGTTATTATTATTACATATTACATTTAAGGTGGATATGATTTGTCATATGTATCAAAATACATATTAAAAGTACTATGCATGTGGCTGAAATAGTCTACAATAGAGAAGTGCCAAAAACCTTTTCCTTCTCTGAAATGAAGAGCGAAGGATGCTGCAGGAATGAACTGAAAATTAGCATCAAATACGCTGTGACTTTTATTGACAACTGTGAATGTTCCTTGAGGATGATTTCATGGTGTAATGTGACACTATAAGTGTGTGAGACAACTCTACTTGCCCTTTTCCAGTGACTAAGCCACCACCAGAAATGACAGGGACAGTAAGGAAGAGAAGAAATATGGAAAAGAAAGGGCTGTGTGAATATCCGAGGAGGATGTGGAATAATAAAAGGGATAGATTCTTATAACGAAGGAGGATTCAGTATGGTCTTCATGTATGATTTCATTTGAAAATAACAAATGACTGCTACTGCCGTAAAATAAAGACAAATGTGACGAAGCATGGACACGGAGAGAATGGACTTGAGGCATTGTTTGCAGCTTTTTTGGCAACACAAATGCCAATTATTCATTGTTGGAGAACATTTCTATTCAGTTCCATTGGTATGTGGTCTAATTCTTCTCGGTTGCCTTGGTGACATGCACATCAGGAGGACAACGCAGCATCTCGCAGCCTTCCAAAGACAGGCTCTAAATTGTTCATTAAAAGGCAAAAGAAAAAAATACCCACACACCTGCCAACAAGGAGGAACTCCCCATAAACCCCGAGCCGCCTCATGGCCATCAGCAAACCTCGGACAGTCATGCCCTCGCAGAAACACACCACCACACGAGCTTTGGGTAGGCGCTCCCGTAATTTCCTCAAAAGGCGGTCGTAATGTTTCTCCCCTGCGTTACTGTAGATCTTGTCCGAGTGAGCAATGCACAAGCCTTCTTGAGAGGCCAGCTCCTTGAAAGCCTCCATGCCACTCTCCCCATAGTTTCCTGTAGGTGACGCAACAAAAGAGACAGTGAGAATAGCGAATTTTTAAATGACGTCTCATAAAATGTATCTTCAGTGTCTAGTAATCCCATTTCTTTAATGATGAGTCCATTTTCAGTCAGTGGGAGCTTAAAAGATGAAGCTTTCATTTGTGACTGGAATACAATCCACATCTTGGTGTTTTGCATTACATGCCTTTTTATATGCAATAACACACTGGCATCATTAAATATGAGTAATTGCTTTTAACCACACATCTCTAATTATTCTGCTGATGGACAACAAGTGTTTAAAGCATCCACCCCCCCCCCCTCCCCCCACCCCCCGACCAGTTGTTCACTGTAACAAGCCCTGACCGAGCTGAAGCTCTGATCCACTGATAATGAGTGTGAGAGTTGGCTGGCTAGTGATTGCAATCAAAGCCAAGAGGGGTGACGATCGTTGTCCTTGCTTAACAGCACGCTATCCCAATCAAGAGCCCGGCAAAGCTGTTGAGCCTAAATCTTCTATTTTCACGTGAACTACTGTTCTCGACTAATGTGTCAAGAGCTGGATTTCGGATGAAGCCAACAGATCTTTCGCAAGATACCTGGATTGTACAGACAAGTCAATCAGACGTGCATGCAGGAACATGAATTTGCCTTTGATTGTGCTTGTTATCAAAAGGAAATTAAAAGTGCCTTTTTAAAAAAAAAGTGTAAACATTTGGCTCTGTTATTGTCTTCACTGCCCCCCTCCCCCTCCCTCCTCCAACATGGGTGATGAAGAAAAAGTATTCTATCTGTGCATGGCATGGCTTTATAGAGCGAGGAAGACAGCAGCTGAGACAGGCATCACACTAAAGCATTTATTCTGACACAATGTGGCCATGTGTTGGTTTTCCGATAGCCCTTTGATGATATTTTCAATTGCCTCGTTTCATTCTCTCACTGGTAAATGGAAATAATGATATCCCATTATTTTACTCTTTGCATCTCAGCTGTGAGACAGGTGGGTGGTGGTGCATTAGTTGACAGGCCTTTTGACAATGACCACCAAAAACCCACTCGGAGCACTGCAACCAGACGGATGATAATCGGGACAGGTAATTTATGCAATTTCACAGCCCTAGCTGTTGCTACTGGCAACAAGCTGCAATTATAACTTGAATAAGGTGGCAGGGAGTAGGAACTCGTGGGCTTAAGACAGTCGTGACCACAGTTTCAGAGATAAGTAAAGATAGCTCAAAACAAATTAGTGGATTTGCACTGGACTTCTCAAAGGTCGAGTAAGGTCGGCAGAAGGCAAAACATATTAAGTGTGAATAAACTAAAAAATAAAATGCCTCCAGTTAATTAAATCTTAAAAGTTTAGATTGTGCAAAAGTATATTACTGTTATACTAACTGAAAAAGTGATGCCGTACGCAATCAAATTCACCGTCCCCTGACTGTGCTCTCATCACTCTTAAATTATGACTTCAGTCCCATAGGATCCTGCTGGAGGTATATTGAAGGTCAGACAGCTGACGCCACCTAGATGTGTCTTTAGGTACTACACCTCCCTAACTCCCTCTCTTCATCTATAAGATAGCAACCTGTGTCTATGCCCATCTGCAACACCTGACTATAATAGGACTTTCCAAAGATGTTTTACACTCCCCATGAGTATGCAGTTCCTCAGGGGGGGGATCCTGGGTAATGTAGCCTGTCACTCAAAATTTGGGCGCACAGTCGATGACTGTGTGTTCACCAAGACTTTAATGAAAACCCATGGACATAATTCCTGTCACAGTAATTGCTTTGTCTTCCCAACCTGTCTCTCCTTTATGCCTCCTGTCTCTGCCATAATGCACTGGTAAGACTTCTTGAGACAAAAGTGAGCCCACTGTGTGAGACATGATATTCATTTTAATTTATATGCACTGAGTGGAATTTTAAGCACTAACGCCATTTTTCAGTCCAGGCTCTCCCTCCTCACTTAACAGTTTAACATTTCCACAAGAACACCTACATTTTTAATGTTAATAAAGGCACTGCTAGATTTCTACTTTTTCAACTTGTAATGATGACTTTAATAACACTGATGAGAAAGTCCAGCTTTGGATCCCAATACCGAAGTAACATCGTGCCAAGATGGAGGAAAACAACAACAGACGATGTTTAGTCAACTCACACAGTTCTGCATGTTTGTTTGTTTTTTGTGAGCAAGGCACCCATAACTCTGTTTTAGTGTGTATAAGATGCTTTGTTGTACGTGAGGCCAACACAACCCATAATACACACATAATACAAAGATGCATTTGCCAAAAAGCTGGAGATTGGCAGGAAGTAAAACAGTGATCAAATATCTTAGACCAGCTACCTTCAATAGAAAAACATACTTGTGAAGCTGTTTTTAAATATAAATATAAAAATATATGTAGTAGCCCTTCACACTTGGACAATCAAACACCCAGGATTGCCACTACATCTTATTCAAAAGCTGGGCATGTGTCACTGTCAAGCTCCAAACTCCGTGATCAATCACTATATTGACCACTGATAGACTGCAAGACTAATGAATTATTCTACTGTTGTGGTGATGTTAGAGATGAGCAGTAATAGTCTCTCACCCTCAGTGTGCACTGCAGACACATAGGTCCAGTTGTAATGCTTGACAATGTCCAGCATGGCCCGAGCCTGAAGTGTGTCTGAAGGAACGACCCTCAGGAAGTACTTGAACAAAGTCTTGTCACTCAGGTCGATGCTGGTGGCAGAGTAGGCAATCTGCGGGATGTTGAAGAGCTGCAACAAGTTTTGCACCTGTATAGCCACAGAGCTGGATCCAGGTCCGATCACACCAGCGATAGGTTTCTTAGTAGGTGGTGGCTGGTTGGATGGGGTACCGTCAATGCACCATTTGGACCCGTCCTTATCATCCCGGATGGAAATGAGGGAGTCCCGGATGAACTCGATGCTCTGCTCCAGGGCGACAGACGAGTGCCAGCAGGAGTCCCGGATCTCACAGCCAAGGCTGATGTTGGGGAGCAGGTTGGGGTCGGCGTTAATTCGGTCCAACGTGTGGAACATGGCCTCGACCCTCTGTATGCCGTACTGCTCGCGCACGTCCCCGCACTTCCGCTCAGCCACCTTCTCAGCAGACGGCTGGTGGTGGACGGAGAAGAGTGCACCGATGATCACGTCCCCGTCCATGCGAGCCACAGAGCGGGAAACAGCGCGTGGGACCACCGACCGCTCATAGATGCTGCTGCTGTGGGAGAGCACGAGAACCCGAAAGAAGCACGCGGGGAGACACAGGAGAGCTAAGAGACCCATCTTTACGCGTGCCATGTTGCGCCACATCGCGTGAGCCGTGCCAACTGTGCAGGCATATCATCTGTTGTCTGCAAGTACTTCCACGCTTATCCCAGCCATGACCTGCCAGCACGACACCTGGGAGGCATCCACGCACACCTGCGGAGAAACAAGACAAACTGCTGTGACGTGCAAGCTAGGAGAAACGAGGACAGATGTGCCAAACGTTTATGTATAAAGAGTTGACTAAGCACGCATGCTCTTTTACATCAACGCCCTGCTTAACATTCCTACAGCTGGCAGCCCTCCTTATCCCGCTATTATCAACCACCAGATGCGAGATGCCATTGAGCAAGGCATTTAAAACGGACACCCGGTCTGTGGCGAACAGTGGTTCAACAGTACCACTGTCTGGACTGCCAAGCCTCTGTATCTAACACGTGTGGCGACAGTCAGTTACTTCAGAACCTCTCAGACAATTCGGTGTTTTCATTGCAAATGATCGCTGCTGTGTTTCGTGCGGATGCTGGCTCTGCCTTCCACTGAGAAGATCAGGCAGGCAGCCGATTTCAGGACCGCGGACAGCGCGCTTTCCAAACACGTTACAAGGACGTCTTTGGGACTACTGCCTGCACTCGCCATCCCCTCACAGACGCATTCTTCACGATTTGACTCATCTAATTTCTAATGAACGCCGAACAACAGAAACTATTATACGAATCAGCATCTATGTGAGTTTAATACGAGGAAGCCTACAAGATAGACGATATACATATAAACATATTATTATTATTCGTCGTGCACCTAAGGTACCTCTCGGTTTAAATTATTATTATTATTATTATTATTATTATTAATAATAATAATAATAATAATAATAATAATAATAATAATAAACAGCAACAAACTAAGCTGTTACCTTTATAATAGGAGGCATGACATGACATGTTCTTATTGTCACCTTTAATCAGTCCATATTTCCCATTCTGCTACCCACACCATGCACATTTAAAGATGTGTTTTTTTCCTGATATGTCAAAACTTACCTGAATCCTTGAGACATGTCGCGTGCCTTCATCCGTCTTCTGTAGCGCGTGGTCTTCGGCGGTATTAGACTTGAGTCGCTCTCTCTCTCTCGCTCTCTTCTCCCCCTCTCTCTTTCTCTCCGTCTCACTCTCTCTCTCTCGTATTTCTTGCTTGCTCTCTCGACTCCAAACATGAAAATGAAGATCCCCTGTGCAACTGTCACCCCCCCCTCCCCCTTCCCCTTTCCCCCGTGTCTAAGCCCATAAATCTTGCAGTGTTTTATAAGAGATAAGAATACGAGCATATGAGCAAAATCTGTATCTCAGCATAACGCACAAAAAAATAATCTTCTGAGCATTTTATGATGTCAGGTAAGCAGGACACTGAAAATAAAGCAATTCTGTAGCTGTTCATGTGTGCGTGCATGTTTGTGTGAGAGACAGGCTTTTGTATTACATTATTTAAATTAACTTGTATTTTGTCACTTGTTTTATTTTGAAAGGGAGAAAGAACATCAGATTAGTCTGGGGTCTGGCGTTACCCACCATTTGGCAGCTGAAGAGAGTTTTAGGACGTTGAGCTGAGAAATGCAAACAACAAACAGAGAGGAGCCTGCTTCTCATATCTCCACTCACTTGAGTTTACTTGAGGCCTCTGGCTCCAGCACGAAAACGAAACCGTGGACGTCTTTAGCACGGAGTAGAGTCTGTTGCGCCATCTAGCGTCCGTTTGATGGAGCTCGATGACTTATCAGTCATTAGGTCACAAAGCCGGCCACGGATCTCAGCTTTTCGACCCTTAAGCAAATTCATAGAGCTGCCATTAGGACGTAAGACCTGACTGTTGTGTTTTTTTTTTTTAATTTATTTAATTACTCTCTGTCAGTTATGATTACAGAGATA
>VURO01048499.1:92647-109577 GCA_015108175.1 Pelvicachromis taeniatus
TCTTTTTACACGTGAGATTTAAAAATGGCTGCAATATAAGTGTCTTTTCTACATGTCCAGCTCCGTTGGGTACACTTCAGAGGTGTTTTCAGCTCTTAAAGACGTCACTAGCCGATCCCTAAGTCCTGGCTACAAAATAACTTTATTTAAAGTGTTCTGTTCATAACCCTTTGTAAGACACCTTTCATAATGAGCCAACACCCTTTTGCATTTTATGCCCGCAGGAAGTTAAACTTTAAGTGCACTATCAAATGCTAGTGCAAGTTTGGAATTATACTGGCTATGTAAATTCTTAAAGAGGAAGCTTTCTTTTGCTCCTAAATTTGATTTAATACAATTTATTTGTTTTGTAAGATTTTTTTGGAGCGTTGCCAGTGAATGACTTAATAGACATAGCAGTGTGTGGTTAATATACTCAAAACTAAAGCGTGTCCTTTTTTTCCAGTATGCTGTTTTTCAGTATAAGTTAATTTGTCACACTTTTAAACAGAACACACTGCCAACTCAAATCCAGTTTAGAATTAGGGACATATGGTATGTGAAAAAGAAAAGCTTTCAGCGTCCTCCACTGACCAGGGAATTTTCCTAATAAGGTACTGTATGAGACAGCCTTTTAGGTGTGTCACGTGACAGCAGCTGAGTTTGTTATCCTTTGGGAGAGAGGGCACTGTTTCACAGTTACCATGCAGGCTTCATTCATTGAAAGAAGAAGAAACTGCAGAATATTTCGTGTATATTTAGTGTAATATTTAATGTACCGCTCTTTCTTGAAATAATTTTTGACAAACATTAAAAAGGTTAGTATGCTTCTTTTGAAATATACTACGATGAGCTACAGTAAAAGTCTCTCTTCAATGCAGCTTCTGCTACCTAAACTCAGTTCTGTTGTATTACCTACTTTCTTGTGGCATTTTAAGACCCTTCAATGCTTTGCTTTCACACTATTTGGTTCAAATAAAGCTATTTAGTGCTGAGGCATGGTTCTCATGTGTGACATCTACTGGTTTGTTGTAGTTATAGCAGCCTTTCAAGACTTGAGGTAAACTCTAGGACAGCATAATGCTGATTTTATAGTTTCTTGTACACATAAAATAACGGGCTGGGATGGCTACTTTAAAAAATATTTAATATAATGTAATTTTAATATTATATCTAATATTTCTCATTTAGAAAGAACAGCTGTAGTAATGGCAGATATGCAGTATACAGCATATTTCATACAGTGTCCACATAGCGTACATGTCAGTTGTTGTTGTTAGCATGAAGAATTGCCTTGCAGTTCCTGCAAGTACATTCTTAGTAACCATTGTGAACTGTTTCCTATTTATTCTAATTGTAAAATGCAAAATATTGCAAAAAATATATATATATCTTGGTTTCATTATTTACTGTATTGTAATAATATCACACTGCATTCTTTTGTTTTGTTTTTACTCAGGTTCTGATACTGTATTAAAGCAGTTTGCTTCACAGATGTGGAGCAGACTTTGTTGCCTTTGTGTCGTCACCCTACACTTACTGTATTTGCTATTTTGGCAGGACCGTGGACTGTCTTCTTCCAGAGTCACTCCCCACCACTCTGGTCTGAAGATGGAGGAGGACCATGTTCACTGTATGTCCTGTTTTAACCAGAGGTGCACGGTCAAAGCTGAAACTGGAGTTTCTTGTGAGCTTATAATGTGTCCTTTGGTTTGTGGGGCTGTTTTTCACTCCTGCAAAGTGGATGAGCATCAACTTATGTGCCCACTGATGAGGATTCCTTGCCTAAACAGTGAATATGGTTGCCCTGCTTTCCTGGTGCGCAACCAGATGTATGCTCACCTGGAAGTGTGTCCAGCTGGACTTGTGTGCTGTACTATGGAGTGGAACAGATGGCCCGTTAGCTGCCTGGACTATACTTCCTATGAAAGCCTGAGCCGTGGTGTGGAAGAGGTGGAGCAGCTGGACATGGCACTTGCCCTTCAGGACCAGCGTACACTGCTGGAGTCCCTCAAGGTGATTGCCATGGCACCTACTGCACAAGGAGAGCCACTTGTCAGTGTTAGTAAAGAGAACAGAGCGACACACTCCACTTTGCAAACATGTGCACCTAAGGCCTCCTCATTTATTCAGTCACCTTCCCTCCTGCCAGTCACTCATCAAGCACAAGCACAACCACCCCCACCAGGCTCAGCAAAGGAGAAAATTTTCAGTGGAATTAATGGCTTAAATGAGGAGCACTTTGGTAAACTGTATGAGGCCACAGTTGAGACTGCAAGGAGCTTAGCTGCTGCTTTAGACTTTGTTAGCAGTGCCAGCTGTGGTGAAACCAGCGCAGACTGTGTGAACAAAGAAGCTGGTGTACCGAAAAGTAGATTGAGCAACAATGGAGACTTTCAGAATGGACTGGAAGACGAAACACCTGTAGCTTCAGATGGTTTGCATAAAAGTGGCATTAAGGAGGAAAGTGTTTGTTCAAGCTGTTTGAGTGGAAATGGGTCTCTAAAAGAAACAGACGTAATTATTGTGAATACAGCCAATGGACCATTTTTAGGGGCATCCGAGGCTTGCCTTGAGACGGCCTGTCCCATTGAGGTTCAAGATAACTTGCATGCTGGTGGTTCTCAAGAATTACTTGCCCGTCAGATGACACCTCCACTCCATGTCAGAAAGCCTGTGGTACAGAGGGCTGGTCATATCATTCTAGAAGATAGAGGGCTCTTTCTTTCAGAAAACCATGGAGTCGAGAGGAATTTCCATAACTACCAGGCCTTTAGGGGCCCAAGCCAATCTTCATTTTCTAATGGTCAGATGGGTATCACTGCAGGCAGGTCATTGTCTAGGTTGCAACCCGTAATGGAGGACAAAGCAGTGGATACTTCAGAGCTAGAGCAGGATGACGACCCCATGGGTCTAGGAGAGATCGATCTGATCACAGCAGCCCTGCTCTTCTGTTTAGAAGAGTCTAGAGAATGCAGAAGGATCTCTGATACAGTTTATATTGATGGTTACCATGTTAACTTTGGCACACAGACATTCACCTTTCCTGCTGCAATCTTAGTAACTAACACCAGAGTGGGTGACATGGCCTCTGCTTCTGCCTGCGACCACGCTGCCCCACAGATCTCCTACCCCAGCCCTTTCCGTACCCTCCGCCTAGGTCTTGTCCTGGAAGCTCTAGAGGTCGAGGCAGTCCCCCATAACCGTTACCTCCCCCCTAACCCCCGCTACCAGCATATGTTCCCCTTTGTCTGTGGTCAGTCATTCCGCCGGGACCAGTTTTCGTCCCATTTCACAAATGTCCACGGTGACATTCACGCTGGTCTCAATGGTTGGATGGAGCAACGCTGCCCCCTGGCATATTATGGCTGCACATTTTCCCAAAGGAGATTTCATCCATCTGTCCAGGGAGCAAAGGTGATCCATGACAGGCACCTCAAATCCTTCGGAGTCCAGCCTTGCCCTAAAGCAAAACTTCCAGGTGACTCCCAGTCAGACCAGTTTAGTGGGCTTCCTATTGAGATACTGTGGCACATAGCTGGATTCCTGGACAGTTTCAGCTTATGCCAGCTGTCACTGGTATCAAGGACTATGAGGGAAGTGTGTGCCAGCCTCCTCCAGACCAGGGGCATAGTAGAGCTGCAGTGGGAGCGAAGACAAAGCACTGGTGCTCATGGCACTGTGTCATGGCAGACGAAAACTAAAGTAAGCATAAATCCAGTGTTCTGAACTATATACTGGTGTTTAGCTTTTTCTTTAAAATATTTATTAAAATTTCTTGTTAGCAGTAATGTATATAGCTATTGTACTGCCTATATTAAATGTGAAGTAATATATAAATGGCCAGATTTTAAAAAAATAATAATGCAAAAACTACTTTTTTATTTACTACCCCAGGTGTGGCGATTCAGCACTGCCTTCAGCCCGGTGTTATCGTGGGGTTTCACTGATGTCCCCAGCATGTCGAACCACCTTAAGAAGTGCCACTTCAACACTGTGGAGCACAAGACCGAGCCAGTGCCCCTTCCCGCCATGTGCACTGCACGGGATGGACAGTCACTCCGTCGCGTCCTACGCCACGTTAACATCTGACCAAACACGGCCGACCAGTCAAAGGTGCATGAGATTCACTGACGTAATCTGTGAATGGTGCAACTAAATAAAAAATATCTTCCTGTGTCACACTAGATTATGAAGAAGCCTTAACGAAAACACACTTCACTTGCCAGGTTTGTTGTGTGTGTGTGTGTCAGGTCCCTGTGGAGAGAGAGAAATATTAATAATTTCACTTCACATGGATATGATCAGAAAATGCGCACTTATTCTGTTAAGATGAACAATATTTTCTTGAGTACAGATATGCACAGTGGATTTATATTATTCTGTGTGATATGATATCTATTAACAGGAATTTAAATGTTTTCACACTCTTGCCTTTCAGTAGTAGCCATGGGGAAAAGCAGGTTGTTGTTTTGTTCTGGATTATTATTTTTTTTGCATAATTTCTGTCTGTCAGAAGGTATGCCAGCACTTTATATAATATCTGCTATTCTCTCCTCAGTGACTCTAAGTGATATAGCTCTGATCTCTTCAGAAGGTGTCAGCCTAGTGCAACTTTTTGTCTGGGTGTGTAGGATGTGAGTGTAAACAGATGGATAACACAGCAATGCATGTGCTTTAATACAGTTTAATAAAGTCTTTACAGTTTTTGTACAGTTCTTTCTTATTTTGGAGGGTTTGCTTTATTTATTTCTATTACTGTAACTAAGCTAGTACAGTTAAGTCACAGTTAAATTATTAATTAAAATTGCACAGCTGTCTTTCTAGAACTAGCATTTCAGAAACTGTTGATCTACTGGTATTTCCTGCAGAACCATCTGTAGGGTTTTTGTTTTTTCTGTAGGGTTTTAAGAGCATGGTCTTCAAAATATCAAGTGAGCATCAGTTCCCTGGACATGTTTGCCATGTGTTCCCTAAACATGTCGCAAATTTTACTTCAGATTCAATTCAATTTTATTTATATAGCGCCAAATCACAACAACAGTCGCCTCAAGGCATTTTACATTGTAAGGTAGACCCTACAATAATACATACAGTGAAAAACCCAACAATCATATGATCCCCTATGAGCAAGCACTTTGGCGACAATGGGAAGGAAAAACTCCCTTTTAACAGGAAGAAACCTCCGGCAGAACCAGGCTCAGGGAGGGGCAGCCATTTGCTGCGACCGGTTGGGGTGAAAGAAGGAAGACAGGATAAAAGACATCCTGTGGAAGACCTGATCCAGCCCTAACTATATGCTTTATCAAAAAGGAAAGTTTTAAGCCTAATCTTAAAAGTAGAGATGGTGTCTGTCTCCCGAATCCAAACTGGAAGCTGGTGATGAACTACAGTATCAGGAGGCAACACTAGGTGTTACTCTAGTCCACTGAAAACTGAGACTACAATTTGCAGAGGCTGGACATTATAATACTGGAAAAACGTCTCACGAATCTCCATTTCTACATGTCAGTAATACATGAAAGCATGGATTCATCCTGCCTTGTATCAACAACTCAGACCACTGCTAGCGGTGTGATCGTGTGGGGGACATTCCTGGGACACTTTGGGCCTCTTGGTACTGATTGAGCATCATTTAAATGGTGTACCCATCTTCTGATGGCTGCTTCCAGCAGGATAACGTCAATGTTGCAAAGCCGATTTCATCCCAAACTGGTTACTTGAACATAAGAATGAGGTCGCTGTTCTCAAATGTCCTTCACAGTCACCAGACCTCAACCCAGGAGAGCACCTTTGGCATGTAGTGGAACGGGAGGTTTCATCGCGGATGTGCTGCCAACAAATCTGCAGCAACTGCGTGACGCTATGCAAATTTGCAGATTTTTCAGCCGCTAAAGAAAATCTCTTATAGTGCTATACATTTTATTGCAGTCTATAGAAAAACACTGCATTTAAAATCTAGTTACATCTATTATTGTCATCTACTCGAGGATAACATTTATACAATTTAGATTAACCTCAGCTAAATTAGTTATAAAATATTTTCACCCTTTTTCAGTCAAATATGAACTAAATAAACATTAAAATAATAATAAACACATACAACAGTATTTTTATACTCTTGGTAAACATACAGGACAACTGGTATTTACTCAATGATAAAAAATGATGTACAATAGACTGCACGTATATAATATAAAAAACATGAGGGTTTTAAGCATTGTGTGGTTGTTTAATGTGTGAAAGTATTTTTAATACATTTACTAGTATTTAAATTTTACATTTACATTTTGATTATTCTTAATTCAAGAAGCACACCTATCTAGCTGTTTTTGATTCTTAAATGTTATTAATTCATAATAATTAATGCCTTTGGGACCTGACAGGATCAAATAGTTTGTGAAAAACATGTTTCTTCATGTCTGCTAGCATAATGGACAGATTTTTGATGGGGCTCCCACACAAACGCAAAGCAGAAGATGAAGCATCGCTAAATATGTTTGCAAACCAACTTCCTTCCAAGCCAAAGACTAGAAAACATGATGACGCATATCTTGCCTTTTGCTTCACCTGTAACATGGGGGTAACATGGGGGTACCAAGGTAGGTATGCCCGACAGAATATGTTTCCCCTGCTTCGGGAGCACGCGCTGAGCTGTCCAAATCACGGACAAACAGTATCCCACAGTGGTTTATGTTTTTAAACCCATTTTGCACACATAGGATTTTTTTTTTTTTTTAATGTATTGATAGCAATGTTGAATATTCTTACACAGGGGGGGAAAAAAACAACTACACGTAAAATGAGTACACCATAAGGTGGGTTTGTTTTTCTGTTACATATGTTACATAAGGGAGATTTTCCGTTTTCGTTGTTTTTTTTTTTAAATCCCTTCCACACGTGCAGTTTTGAAAAAATATCTCCGCCCACATGTAAACGCAAAAAACAGTCAAACGCTGCCAAGAACGCGCCAAATCCTAACCGTGTAGAAATGTTGGCCAATCAGAAGTCTAGGAGTCTGGGTGGGAAAGAGGAAACAGGGTTTTGTACACTCACAATAAAAGTACTTCTGAAAAGTTTTTGTGTTTTTCTGGGAAAGCAGCTAATTTTATGTTACTTTTCAAGTGCCTTCATTATTTCAAATGTTAATAATATTGGATTTTGTCTCACTGGCCCTTGGCCAGAATTTATTCATTAAAGAAAGAAACTGAAAGTTTTACGTTAGTCTGAGTGACTCATAATCACAAGTCAGTGGCTCGTGTAGACTCACAACTTTGGAATGGACAAAATGCATACAGCAAAAGATAAATATTCAAAACACGACAACGTTGGCGTCGGGATTTGGGTTGTGAGAGCATCTGTGTTGAATGTGTAAGTTCACTCTGATGCCTCTGTCTTTCTAAATGGAGGAACAGTAACTGTGTGTGTATATGTAAGTGTGTCAAAAACTGCAGATAGTAAGATTAAAAGCCACAGTATTTTGTTTAATGTATTAATGTAATTTAATGCAAACTGCAATGGAGTTTGAAAAGCAAAAAGGTTTGGGAACCCCTGGCCTACCTACTTGTAGGTATGGGAGAGAACAGAGGGAGCTCCCTCTGTTTGCCAGATAACATCACTGCAAAGCCTGGACTCAATCCCCAACTTCTGCTACAACAGGGGTGGGGTGAACTCACGTGTCCTGCAGGTTTTAGATATCACCCGGGTCAACATACCTGAATCAAACAATTAGTTCATTATCAGGCCTCTGGAGAATTTCAAGACATGTTGAGGAGGTAATTTAGCCATTTAAATCAGCTGTGTTGGATTAAGGACACATCTAAAACCTGCAGGACTCCGGTCCATAAGGCCTGGAGATCCCCACCCCTGTACTACAGAGATATAATACACTTGGCTGCTTCCATAATCACAAGGGTTTGCCACAGTGGGTAACTTCACATATTTAATTTAGCAGGGTTTTTTTTTTTTAATGGTGGGTGTACTTTATAATGCAACACCAAATATTTGTTTCTCCTCCCAGGATCATATAGTGAAACATCTTTAGCAAGTGAAGATTAAATTAAGAGAATAAGCATATTGCCACAGTTCAAACTGCTCTGTTCCAGAAGAAGAGAAAGTAAATGCAAGGTCAAGAGTAGGAGCATGGTGTTGCATAAATAGCTTTAAACAGATTAATTAATGTTGTATAGCTACACTACATATTTTTCTATATGTTTTACAAGGTACATTAGTGATATATGCAAATTACGTCTTTTTAAAACAACATTTTTTTTAATTTGTGGCACTTTCAGTTCCTTTATTCCCCAGATAGTCATGTGTATTAAGAAATGTAGCTTAAAACCTTGTTCACTGTTGCAATGGGAGGTAAAGCTGAGTGTTGCAATGTCTCCACAAAAGCACAGTGGCTACCAAGAATGGATCAGTGTGATATTATCTCACACAGCTTCTTTGTAAATAATATGTTAACAATGTGGTGTTGTAATTAGCTTGCGCAAACCACATTGCAGTAAGTTTCGGGAGTGGGGGGCCTCTAGGCCTCAAGGGTCGGTGTCCTGCAGGTTTAAGATGTGTCCTGGATCCAACACAGCTGATTCAAATGGCTAAATTACGTCCTCAACATGTCTTGAAGCTCTTTGCTTTTCTGTGGATGAATATTCAAAGTTTTAAGGTTTAGTTGAGTTAGCTGAGCATGCTCGACAGCAGGTTATGACAGGAAAGATGAAAGCACCACATATACATCACTTTATTTGGATGGACATACAAAAGGGGATAAGTCAGTGTAGCTCTAAGAGGGTTCCATTAAAAGGGGTTACAGCACATAACCAACACTTTCTAACTAGGAAAAATCACCTTAAAAATCACAATTCTCACATAAACTGATCTAATTTCAATTTCTTATCCAATTCAGGGTTGCACATAGGCTGGAACCTTTCTTAACTGACATTAAATAGGTGACCAGTCTATTTACACTTTCAGTCAATTTAGAATAATCAGTTAACCTAACACAGGTGTCTTTGGACTGTTGGAGGGAGGTTAAACACCTGGCAGGAGCAGTAAATATCCACATGTCCTTTTTATTTTTTAATTTGAAAAAAAAAAAAACACCCAAACTAATAATTAATGTACATCTGTAAACATGATTTATACCTAAAGAGTATTGTCCTGTTCCTGATTTTCAGATAAATTGTCCAAAATAACGGTTGAAAGAATTTCTATAGCACTAATGCTGATACATGTACACCATGTTGCGTAAAACACATTCATTTGTATGTCTTTCTTTATACTGGTGGTGTTTATTTGATATTAAAGGGATCTGCTAATGAACAGGAAAACACTGAGTACCTGGGAAAAAAAGCACTGACGTTTTTCCAAGTATAGACTGCATATTCATCTGAATTACTGCCCTCAGGCAAACCTGATTAACCAGGCATACCTGTTAAGATAAAAACAAAGGAGGACTGTAACTCCTACATGAATGCCAACCACAGATAAAGGCGACCACAAGTGAAGCGTCAAGGCTGAGCGGGAACTACAATAGTAAAGGTTGGTGTAGTTAATGTGCTTTTGCTTGCTCTGACAGCTGATTATCATTGCATTTTAGGTTTAATAGTGTACCCAGGACAATGTTCAGTGAAGCTGAGCTTAAACATTTTGTTTGTTGAATATTTAAAATTTTACAAATGTTAAAAGCTTTTTGTTGTTTGCTACTTTTGAGAATGTAAGCTCTTATTTTTTTTAGATTTCTTTCCTTCGCCTTACATAGTTTCAAAGAAATAACCATGGCAGAGTACAAGCTAGAGGTGACAACAGGTGACATGCAACATGCAAGGACAGTGGATAATATATACATCACCCTGTTTGGAACAGAAGGACAGAGTGAACAAACTAAACTGGACAACTTGGGCATTGACTTCAAATCCGGCAAGGTAAGTTATAATCACAATAAAAAATGTCTTAAAAAATATGTTTCAAATTGTATTATGTTAACTGACTGAATTAAATTTTGCTTTGACTATTTAAAAAAAAAAATTGCTACCACTATTTGTTAATTTTATGATGGTAAACTGAAGTCTGGTCACAAGGACCAGTCTTGGATATCAGGGGTTTTGTCAGCTGCCCAGCATCCGACCCCACCGCCTGTCACTGCACGTGGTGGGTTCACTAGGCAGACTACGCATGTTGTTCTGTGCTCTGACCTCTAATGCATGAGGCTTAACCCCTAGTCTTGCAATCCCTACCAGTCCCTACCTCTCCTGTCAGACTGAATTCAAGAGGCTAGGCTCCCTCTTCCACAAGTTAAGTGCATCAGTGTCCCTAAGAATGATTTGGGTCACTTAGGGACCAGCGAGAAAACCTACCTGGGCCTGATGCCATAGGCAACACACTTCCCAGAAACATAAAAATAATAAAATTCTTATTTTTATTTACAAAAAAATACTGAATTGAATTTGAATGTACTATACATTGACAAACACTCACCAGAAAATTTCTTGCTACACCTTGCTAGTACTGGTTGTACTTGACTGACTGCATCATTTCAGGGCTCTCTAGCCTGCTTTCAACATGCACAAATGATAAAGTTCATTTCAATACATAGTGCACTTTGTTTTGTAACATTTTTTTGTACTTATTCTGATTTCCAGACAGGAGCATACACCATAAAAACCAGTTTGTCACTGGGAAAGCTTCTACTTGTCAAGGTTGAGAAAGATGCATTTTTTCTTATCTCGGACGATGAGTGGTACTGCTCCAGAATAGTGGTGACCACTCCAGAGGGAGATATAGTTCATTTCCCCTGTTACAGATGGATCTCCAGGGGAGAGCTGGTGGAGCTCAGAGGAGGGCAAGGTCTGCTAAAAACATAAATGCCAATTCATTATAAGTTCATGATGCAAATATTATTGTATGTTTTTTCAAATATTGTTTTATTTTGCCTGCATTTATATTCCTCACAGCTATGAAGGTTTTTGAGGAGGACCATCCTCTCCTGATTGACCACAGAAGAAATGAGCTACTAAATAAAAAGAAATTGTACCAGTAAGTTTACCTACATAGTTATGCTGCTAATACTCTTACTTTCATGTTTTTTAACATTAAATATTGAGCTATACACTTTTGGGATTTTTGTTGTTTTTAGATGGGAGATCACTGATGAAAAGCTGCCACACCGCAGCCATTTTAAAAATGTGTCTGAGTTTCCAGCCGAACTACGCTTCTCTGCATCTAAATCGAATCAAATGCTTCATACCAAAAGGATGATGTGAGTTAGTAATTCAAACTGTGTCTTATTTATAACTGCAAAAAAAGGGCAAAAGATTGTTTTGAGTTGGAGTGAATTACTGGTCATGTATCTTGTTTAAGATTTTTCTTACTCCTCCTCACTTAGTGGTGCTGAACTGATGTTCAAGGGGCTCGCTGGATCTGCTAAACAATGGAAAAACACAGATGATATGAAGAAGACCTTTTGGTTAAAAAAGACTGCAATATCAGGTAGAAACATATACTTCAGTGAAAAACTTTTACAACAAGGGCTGACAGCATCAATTGGATTCTTTGTTAAAAAGGACAGTATTGTAAAGAACACTCAGTATCTTGTTTCGGGGTGCTGTTAGCAGTGACTATGAGCAGGTAATCATTTGCAAAAGACCAATAATTACTAACAAAATGGGAAACCAATTATATTTTGCCAATGTCTTTCAGAGTACGTCATGCAACACTGGAAGGAAGATGACTTTTTTGGATTCCAGTTTCTGAATGCAATAAACCCGAATGTGATCAAGAGGTGCTCAGAACTTCCCCCAAACTTTCCAGTCACAGAGGAGATGGTGAAGCCATTCCTGAGAGATGGGACCTCGTTGAAGCAGGAAATGGGGGTACGAATGGAACAAGAGTTGAACATTTGCTGTCTCTAGTTAACTTCTAAACTTCTGTTCTCTGTTGTTTGTTCAGAATGGAAATATCTTCATCTGTAACCAGAAGGTCATGGATGGAATACCCACAAGGATCTATGATGGTCACTCTCTCAGTGTGACTGCAGGCTTGTGTTTGTTCTACATGAACCCAGAAAACAAACTGATGCCAATTGCAATCCAGGTATTTTACTGACAGAACAAATGGCATTCATATTATGAGTTCTTTCATGTTGCACACGATGTTTGCTGGTGACTGTCACGCACCAAATGAAAGGGAAAATTGAGAGCATGGTAATGGCGTGTGTGTGGAGCCACTAGTATCACTATGCATTTAAGTTGTAGTTTGTCTCTCTGTTTTAGTTTTCATTTTTTCAGTATCTTTATTTTTTATATTTTCTTATAATTACAGCTGCATCAACAGCCTTCTGAGCAGAGCCCCATCTTTCTGCCCAGTGACTCAGAGACAGACTGGCTGCTAGCCAAGCTGTTTATTAAAAGTGCAGATCTACTGGAACATCAAGCAGTCTATCACCTCATGAGCACTCACTTTCTGGCAGAGGTCTTTACTATTGCTACTTTCCGCAGCTTCCCAGAGATCCATCCTCTATACAAGGTAAAATTGTGAGATATATTACGGGAAAATCTGTTTCTACATTATACAATTTATTTTTTTATAAATACGTTACATTGACTTTAGTCTGATTTTTACTTTGGTATTTTATTCTCCATCTGTACAGCTACTGGTCCCACACCTCCGTTACACTCTGCATGTAAACACTGTGGGCCTCAAAGCTCTTTTCGGAACAGATGGGACTTTAAGTATTGTATGCATAACATTCATGTAGTTCTCGTATTCTATATTTCCATAGTTGTAAATTCTGGAAATCTAGCAATTATATTTTGATTACCAACAGAGCTCACTTGGATATGAGGGGATAAAAGAGCTCATGAGACGGGGTCTCTCTAGAATGACCTACAGCTCCCTCTGCCTGCCAGAGAACATCACTGCACGAGGACTGCAGTCGATCCCCAACTTCTACTACAGAGATGATGGCCTCAAGCTGTGGAACATCATCAACAGGTCAGCATTAAATTAAGTGCATGAAAATTGCGCCAGTATGAACCTTTCTTTTTCAATCATTATATAGTTAACAACAACAGTTGTCTCTAGACACTTTTATATAGTAAAGTAGCAAGGGAGAAATAGAGGAGTATGAACTTGATGAAAGACTAGATTTAGAAAGGGCAATAATATGGTTTCACTTAATGGGGAAAAAAATAAACGGATCATAAAGAGAGCCATAAATGGGGTGGAGTGGGATAGGGTGGGGGGCTACAAGAGAAAGTAGACAAAAGGTAATTGCCCGCAAATGTGACAAATGCATGAGGAGTAAAGAAGGGGGAGGTGCTCAACCCTACAGAAGCATAAGGGCTATATTAACTTTAATCAAAAAAGAAAGCTTGGTCTTAAAAGCCATCCAAACCCAACGTGGTTCCATAGGAGAGAGATCTAATAACTAGAAGGTCTGCCTGCCATTATTCTTTTGCAAACTCTGGTAAACAAATAAATTCTGGATTGAAGTGAGAGCCAACGAAGAGAAGCTAATATAGCAGTACTCTCTGTGCAGTGTTTTGGATCAGCTACAGGTTTTCTGGAACGTTTTTATGACAGCCTGATACTGAAGGATTATAATGGTACAGCAAAGGAGTAATAAACTACTTTGTCACTCAGAGGCAGAATGTCTTCATTTTGGCAATTCACCGTAACACTGGAGGCCATGTCATTCAGGAAATCCATCCATTTATTACATAAATGTCCACAAATTAATTCATTAATAAACTTGCACATTATTGTCTTTGCAAGTGTGCTGATTAATTCTTAGTTTAAAAATGCTGCAATGATGTCAGAATCATTGAAAGAAAAACTGCTGTGTTTTTGTCAGCTTTGTGAGGAATGTAGTGGATTAATACTGTCCATGAGACGCTGATGTGCAAAAAGACACTGAGCTTCAGAAATGGCTCTGCGAGATATTCACGCATGGCTTCTTGGACAACAAACTCTCTGGTAAGATGCAAATGCTCCAAATTTTCATTTGTACACGTAAAATCACATACTATTACATTTTCTTGTGAGTCATGACTTTGCTGTTAACAGGGTTCCCAGCATACTTTAATACTGCTGAAGAAGTGATCAAGTTCATCACCATGGTGATCTTCACAGTGTCGGTGATGGTTTAACACACTGCAGACAATAATGGACAGGTGGGGCAATGAAATGCATAAAGTGTTTCAATTAAAACATTTGAAACATTTGTCAGATCTGATCATCACATTTTATATAAAGCTAAATTTAAAGTCCAGAGATTTCCTGATGATTTCCAGAGGAAGCTGTGTCCACAACTGTAAAACTAATTTACTCAAAACTCCTTTATCTAGTTTGACTACCACTCCTGGGTGCCCAACAGCTCGCTCCTGCTGCAAAAAACTTCACCAACCACTAAAGGGCAGTCAAGCATGCAGACAACTTTGGAGTCTCTCCCAAATGTTGGAGAGACAGTGGAGTTTGCAGGAATGGCTCGGCTTCCCTCTCAGAAGTACAAGTACAAATGTGAGGTCCTTGATCAAAGGCACAAGATTGAGTACGAGTGGCTAGACGACAGCATCCAGGGAGCAAACCAAATCTAGCAGAAGCACAATGAATGCTTGGAGAAGACTGTGAACTAGACAATGGCCAGATTTAACAAAAAGGTTTTGTAATTCACATTCATAAAGACCGTATCACTAAAACGGTTGACCTTTTTTTTTATTATTGCTTTGCAGGTTCTCTTGGGTCAGTGCCCTGAAAAGCGATTTGATAAGTTTGCCCTAAAGCAGATGATGAAGACGTTTCAAGCCCAGCTTTCAAACTCAGTGAAACAATTACAAGAAGAAACTCTCAGCTTGAAGTACCCTACACATATCTGAACCCAATTAAAATAGAGAACAGCATAGCTATTTAAGAAAGGCGTCAGCTGGCACCACCAGGCTAACTTGCATGGTAGGAGGTTAGTACATACAACAGATGCCTGACAAGATATTTTAATAATACTGGAAAAGTTTCTTGGTGGTAACCCAAAAACTTTGTGTTTTTATTAACTAGTTACAGGGTTTTACACTTTTTTCTAAACCTTGCATTCATGTGGAAAGAAGAGCAACAGATTTGTGGAAGTTGGATTATTCTAATGTGGTATTGTCACGGCTGCAGACACGTGGAGTGGTGACAGAAAGGACCCAAGTGCAGGCACTGACAAATGACTTATTGCTTCATTTACAGTGGGGAAAACAAAATACAAACAAAAGTTGAACATGGCAGCGACTACACTAAAACAAAATCTAAACTGGGTGAAACTAAAAAATGATACAAAGGAACAAAAGCCTGGGACTGGCCTTCAGACAGTAATTCTGATTGCTGCAGTGCCGAACAGGACAGACAAAAAAAAAACAACAACAAAAAAACATAAAAATCTGAGACAGGGAACACAGAGAAATACAACGAGTGAAACACAGACAAACCAGCAGCACACAGGGGAAGACACCGGGCTTAAATACACAGGCAGGACAACGACAGGATGGGGAACAGGTGGGAACACAATCAGACGTAACATGACAAAGGAAGCAAAGCAGAATAACCTGACATAAGACAAGGACTATCAAAACACAGGAAGCACGAGACATTCACAAAGATGCAGACTCAGAGACACAGACTTGACATGACTGACTGGATGTGAAACATGGAACACAGGGAAGGCATAATGACCGAAACCAGGAACTAAGAAAGTATAACACGAACAGAAAACCATCAACAAAATCCAAAACCATGAATAACAAATACTAATAATCAAGGAATATAACCTAACACGATCATGCATGAATTATGACAACCTCAATCAGGATTTTCTTTCTTCATTATACTAACTGATCCTTGCCACCAATTGCACGCATGCCCATATACTGCACATGCTCACATTAGAGGAGTTGGCTGATTCTAATGTGTAGTATTATAAACATAGTGCATGTACAGCATATAGCGTGCATGGTGGCAGTGTACAAGAATCATTCAGCTTTAACTGATGAAATGGCGAAGTGCATGTACAGATCATAATTTCATTCAGTGTGATGAGTGGAAAATTCTGTGCATGATGGCCTAAATTCTACCGACGAGAGAGCACATCAGCAAGTCAGAAATTAGCAAATCTAATAAGGGAAAAACAAGTAACCTGACAAAATGAATACTATGTAAGTGCAAATTTCATACACGCTCAAGAGACGGCTAAAGAAGAATCAATACAGTTTATAAGGTCGACCCCCTTTATTTGAAATCGAAGCTAGTTGTGCAGTCTTAGAGGCAGCTGTTCTCAAGAGGCAGGTGAAGGGCAGGATTCATCTAGAAAAGTGCTGCTTTATTAAAATTCTTCGACTTTAAAGGATGTGTGTAGAAGAACACAAATCACCATTTAGGGTCGAGTCAGGTCCTGAACATACCTCTATTTATTAAGTTACTGTGCCGTGTGATTAATGCACACATTCTGGTGTTGTTTTCTGCTGCAGGATTTGTTAAACTTTCTGTTATTGCCTAATCTCTGAGCAGAAATGTGATTAAAACCCTGAAGCACCACAAACCCATCGGCTCACTGCAACACGGGACCTGGCTGCCTAACACGCATCCTTGCTTTTCTTTGGACTCTCCTCCTTCTCCTGCACCACATTACTTCTACTCTGTATAAAACCAGCATTTTGTTATTGTTGTTATTATTACTGAGGACTAGAAATATTTGGATCTCAGCCCTATACATGAAGGGTGATTCTGAAGGATTAGAGGACAGAGCCCAAGTTTTGGCATTCGGCCACCCACAACAATTATGTGCTTGTTCTGGTAATAACTTCTCCCATTCCAAAAAAATGAATGGCAACCATCACAACCACGCCACAAAGCATAAGATGTGGGTTTTTTTTTTTTTTGGGGGGGGGGGGGGGGGGGGGGTGTTATAAAAAATTTTTTT
>VURO01048499.1:109597-129334 GCA_015108175.1 Pelvicachromis taeniatus
AAAAGATCTTTTGGAGTAAATTATGAGTGGCAAATTTAGTACACTGTGTGTGTGTAGGATTTATTTATTATCCTATTTTGTTTCATTTTAGTAAAATTTCTCCACATACTGTATATCTGCAATAAGCTCGGAATATCAAATAAAAAACTTTGGCCACTCTGGGTTTTTTTGCTTGTTTGTTTTTTACCAGATTAGCTATTCTTTCTTTACTTGAGAACTAGAAGTATGGTGGAGCATCACTGCAGTGATCTCTAGCACTACATGTTTCAATGTAAGCAAATAGAAAATATTCACCAAAGTCTGGAAGGTCACTTTAATGATTTATTGATTTAAAAACAAAAACAAAAAAACTTAGATACTGTTCTTAACAGTGTGGTGGTATTGTCCACAGATAAGATGTACTACATAAAAATGTAAAATATTGTGTCAAGTTTGACCTCTGACTTCTTCTATGCCAATAGTTAGATCTGAAGCTCAAAGTGATGATTCAGGATATGTAGAGTTATTTAAAACTATGTTTCTCACTGCTTTGTTTGTGCTGACAAACTACAAGCATAGAGGGAATCCTATTGTAAATATTGTTTTTAAATATCACCTTACTTTGTGCCTTTTACTTGTTTTTCAAGTTCAAATGACGTCAAACCTTCATATCATGTATTTTATCATATTTTTTTTTATTAGAAAATGAATGTATAGAAAATACAATACTTTCCCCTTAAGAGTATTTGCTGCCCAGAGAGTAATGTGTTTTCTGAACCGCAGTATTTTGAGCTGTCCAGTCTCATGTGGCTGCTGCAAGGTGCCCGATAATCCTGGCAGAGTGGGACCTCATTCTCTTTCTTTTGTCTTTGCTGCAAACTGAACTATCCAAATGCAGCCGGTTATTTTTAGACTACACCACAGTCCCACCGTCAGAATTGTAGTGCAATAGCTGCTATAAAATTATAGGACATAATAACCCACAAGGTCGCCATACCAACCTGAACAGATTTATTTAAGCCTGCGACATGTTATTTAGATTCGGCGTCATTCTCACGCCGGAGTCCTCGGAGGTCGACGTCTTTGTTTTGGGTTCGCGTGCTGAAATGGGGAACTGGGACCCGAACAGAGCAGTTCGGATGAAAGCCACACAGAAACTCCCGTCACCCGCCGAACCGTGTCTGTGGATCGGCGAGGTGCACCTAGCCGAGCCCCACAGAGACACACTGTGGTTCAAGTTCATCCAAAGAGTCAGAGGCACCTTCATCTGGGAAGGTACTTGTGCACTTCTGGTTTATGTGAATCACATCTGGTTCACACGGTTTTCCAAACGTCTCACAGATTTGCTGTAATTATTTTAAGGTTAGCAGGGAGAGGCAGAAATATGTCTGCGCCATGTCTGGTTGCTATTGTGCATTGTTTTTATAGTGCCACATGATGGCGGTAAGCGACACTAAATGATCAGTGGCTCACAGATTGCGCCGTATCTGCTAACCTTAAAAAAGTTTCGTATTTCGGAAAAATCCGGAAAAAACAATCGAGTCTTTATTTTTAATTAACATTTAAAATTCAGCGTGTGAAAATAACGGTTTACAGACAGAGTCCAGGATTTATACGTAATCAGCTGCACCCAGGAATGACTCCTCAGTAATGCAAAACTGGATTCCTCTGAAAGTTTCTTTAACATGTAATCAAAATTTAATGTTATGATATTTTTGATTTCATGTAAATGGATAAAAGGATGTTCACTTGAAATTAGTCATATGATCCTACTGTTGGACAGTTTATACCAAGGGTGTCAAACATAAGGCCTGGGGGGCAGAATCAGCCTGGTAAATACTCCAATGTGGCCCACTGGATAGCTTTGAAATATAAGAAGCATAAATTTTGGACTTTTTTTATAATAAGTTTTACAACTTCTCCCGTTGATAAAGAACTTGCTCCAGTGGCTACTTATAGTACATCACAGAAATTAAGTAATAGACAATTAAATAACAAGAGGGGTTTTTTTTTTTACTACTATAGAAATTAATGTTTCTCTTTTTATGTTATTTAACACATTTTTCATACAGTTTAAATCATGCTGACACATTTCTTTCATTTACAACAACGGCATTTCTATATCACGTAGAAAAACTGAGAAATACTGTTGAAGTTACATCTTTTTCTTATTTCAAGACATCTCAGCTCAATGTGTAGTTAAACCTCTTTACATTGACAGAAGGAGGTTGTCACCAGTCACCAGTCCGCGTGGCCCACCATGGAAAGTGATTTTGACGTCCCTGGTTTATGTGCATTAACCTGCTTGTCTTCTCTGTCACCAGGAAGCGGACCGAGCCATGACAGATGGTGTACATATGATGATAAGAATGTGGTGGACGGCGTGTACTGCCACCCGATTGGCCACTGGATAGAAGAAACAGGGCACACAGATGAGATGAGACACACCACCAACTTTTACTTCAGTGTGGCTGGTCAGAAGGCCATGCATTTCTCCAGGTAATACAGTATACACGCTTTCTGCATGATGTTGTAATCAGGGGAACCTTAACATAGGATAATTTGCAGTGTTATGTTTTCGTGCACTTCTTACAATTTTGGTATGTAAAGAAAGTTTTTTGAACTAATTCTATGATGATCACAGTTCAGTGGGTTAGGAAAGGCTGTTTTTATTTTGTGGGGGGTGATTGATGTTTGTGATTTGTGACAGAAGGATAGCAGCGAGAATGAAAGGGACCATTTACAGGATGGCAGTGAGACCTGCTGTGATGTATGACTTAGAGATGGTGGCGTTGACAAATTGACAGGACGCCAAGCTGGAGGTGGCATAGATGAAGCTACTAAGATTTTCATTAAGAATGACCTGGATGGACAGAATTAGAAATGAGTATGTCAGAGGGTCAGCTCCGGTTGAGCAGATGCCAGGCTGAGGTGGTTTGGACATGAACAGAGGAGAGATAGTGCATATATTGGACGAAGAATGGTGAATAAGGGGCTGCCAAACTGGTGAAAAAGAGGAAGACCATAGAGGTTGGAGTGAAGGCGAAGGATGCTAGCGATAAGGTCAGATCGATGCAATTGATCCACTGTGGTGACCCCTAAATTGTAGTGGCTATTTTTCAAAAGTCAAAACAAAACTTATAATCAAAATGATGGAGGAACTATAAACCAGTAATGTATCAAAATGTTAACTACTAAGCAAGAAGCTAATAAATAGTTCTTTAATCACCTTTTTAAAACACATTTCTTTTACTCTGTGTTGCATCTTTTCTCTAAGTGTCTGTGAGAACTGCCACAGCTTTGAAATTAATAATAAACTTTATTTGTAAAGCACAAAATGGACATTTCTATTAAAATAACCCACACGACTTAAGTGCAACATCAAACAACGATTAAGAGGCAATGTGATTCCATTATAATTATATATTTAACATAAGATGTACTGAAGGTAAGAATGACAAAATCTGAAATCTACATTAGAAGATGGTCAAACATAATAAAAAAAAATAAAAACAAGCCTTACAATATAAATAGAACAGTGATTTAAAGAAGACACAGATGTGGTGATGTGTATTTCCTCAGACAGGTCATTCCACTTATGGGGAGCTCTAACAGTTAACAGGCTTCTGCCTGAGGAGCTAAAGAACAAGCTTGTTGGATATTTTCATAACATGTCATGGTTGCTCAGTGGATGACAGGTCTGGGCTGCAGGGAGGTTAGTTTAGCACCCCAGACCCTTTTGATATGGAGCCTCCTTCTCTGAAAATGGTGTTATTGGGATGACGGCAAATGTTGATCCAACTATGTACCTCACAAGGCAAACGTCAGCTCAAGCCAGCAGTAAAGAAAAAAAAGTATAGCAAAGTCAATCTGGCAACCTAATGAAAAATGGGGTGTAGTTTATAACTTAATAACCTGAGCTGTAGAGGTGCTAGTATGGAGCCTGAGTCACCTGTGTTGCATCTGTGTTTCAATGCTAAACAAGTCTCACCTCACTGAAAGTAGCTCCATCTTTAATATACAGATGGGAATGATTTATATATCTGTTCTGCAAACTCTCTGCAAGTAAGTGAATAAAACATGTTCTCAGAAATGTAGACGTACTCCTTTGGGGGGTTCTTTGTGATTTTCCAGCCATTTGGACATTAATATATTCTTTACACCATGTCTAAAACTTCCAGATTGCCACTCTTGTTGTAGCCTGGAGTATATACAAATGGAGATCCACCGCACCGCTCACTCCCAACACCACACTTCCTCTTCAGTGACACACACACACACACGCATGCATACACGTAATAGTGAAATGCAATGGTTTTTGAATCTTTTTTCTGCAATATTTCTCTAATAATGCTATAAAAATTAATTAGCTCCTCTGGGGAAAATTAATATCTATGCTGAAGTGGGATTGTTTACTTTGTTTCAGATTCAAGTTTTGGCATGTTGCCTTTTTTTGTTGGTCTGCAGTTTAAAGAGAAGCCAAAACAAGGTCAAAAAGAAAAACATGGGAGGTCCCCCTGCTGGAAACTGAACCTTTTTATATTACCACTGTGTGGCATGTGTCTTAAAAATTATGCCCCCAAATAGTTACTCGGACAACCTTGAGAATTGCATCACCCTGTCTTCTTACACTTTTCTTAGAGTTTTCAAACTTAAGCATATTCCATAACAAGCCTTGTGCTTTCATCTGTATTGTCCATAATTTGTTCTCCATTCTGACACTAAAGCGTCAGAGAAGATTTCTTCGAAGTACTTCAGCATTAGTCATGTCACAGTGCCCTTTCTTCGTGATAGTTGTTGAGTTTAAAAACCTTCATTCTTTACAGGACAGACAAAGCCTGGTTCTCGTCTTTGTTTTTTAACCTTGCTGTTCCTCATTTAGTTATAACTGCTCTGTCACTTTTAAAATGATTGCCCATAAAAAAGGTAGACCACTAGCAGTTGTATTATCACCTCCTTAACCTTGCTTGGGTTCTTAAGAGAGAGGAGAAGGCATCGTTCAGAATTCATTTGGGTTGCTAAGGCAATTCATACAGCAATGGCTACTTGACTGATACATCATTCTCTTGCATTAGTTAAACCTTTTATGCTTGAATTATGACAACCTCAATCAGGAAATATTTGTATTCATCTTTAGGCATGAAAAGATGAATAAAAGTACTTAAGAAAAAAAATCCTGATTGAGGTTGTCATAATTCATGCATGACAGGGTTAAATAACAATCCTTACAATGACACATTTCATACGTCTATAGTAACATTAAACGATCAGTGGGTGGCAAGGTATGGAGTGACACATCAGTGTCCAATGTAGTGGTTTATGTACAAGTACACAAGAAAATTGTGTTTGAATTTGAATAGCTGTCCACTGTAGTGACCACTATGCATGAAAGGGTTAAACTGGATTTCAAGATGGTTTAAAACTGTGAAAGTGAGAAAAGATTCACTTTTAAATACAAGTGTACTCTTAAAGTTATGGATATTAAGAAAGTTAATCTTGTAGTGTTGAATTACTTCTTTTTCTCAGGTCAAATAGGGTGTAAAAATAAGATCCCAACACTCGTTGTCAGAACATTTTCTGTATTTTGCTAATCATTTCATGTTCAGGTGAAAATGAAACTTCTGTAGATGTCCATTGCCTAGAGCTCGTGTCATAAAAATATGATAAAATAATGTCATAAAGGTTATTTTAGATATATTTGAAGGATGTGCAGCACTGTGTTGAGTCTTGAGGCATCTTTCATTTCTTTATATTTTGCTTACAAGAAGCCAGACCTTCTTGTCAGGTCAGCGTTAAGCCTCTTAACACTGACCTATTTATCATTCAAACATAAAAAAGGGTATCTAACTCAGGGGATGAACCAGTCTTGTGTCCTTCAAAAAATCTGAGGAAACTGGATCAGAGGGTGACAAGAAAAAAACAAACAAGTGTTATGCCTAAAAAAAACATTCTATAGCAGATAAACAGTATTTGAAAGTCACATTTTTAAGAAAAATCCAGCACAGACCTGTCAAAGGCCCTAAGAAATGCATAAGGCCCATCAGTTGATCTGTTTACTGAAGGCTTCTCAAAAATGGTCTTAATAGAAGAGTGGCCACCAAGAAGGGAAACTGAGGTTAAAGCTGAGGTATGCCAAATTGCAGTCAGTGGCAACAGGTACCGTGGAGTGATGGATCCAAATGTGAAATGTTTTTACAAACTCTGTTTCTGCCTTCCATGTATGTTTTGCATTTCAATAAATCTCATTTCCTCCTTTTCCCAGCAAAACATGAAGAAACGTGAGGTAGCTTAAGACATATTTTTAAAGTACCGTATGTTCATGTTTCAATGAACACTACATGTTGGTCTTAAATCGCAGAGCCCAAGTAGTTACACAGCCTACCGGTGCATGCCCTCCTTTTGTAAGGCACAGACCAGGCACTTCAGAAATTAGCCCCAGACCCCTGAGGCAGCAAGCACATAACTTGCATAAGAATGAGCTGGCTTGGCTTGTGCCATCAGGTTTTAATTTGTGTCCGAAGACCTTACAAGGCTTATGTCAAGGACCTGTGTTCAATAGGAAGCACTGTGCCTTTGTATCTTCCCTGTTAATAGCTTTTTAAATTAGTCTCTCAGACCTTGCATCCATATAGCCCAAAGTGTTACACACACTCTGCAGTAAGTCATTATAACATTCGCGGGGAGACCACTCACTTTATAGCTGGTAAGTCATCTGTCAAGCTCATATTTAGAGAGAAGGCCCAAGGCTTACTCAGCCCTTTTTTTTATGATGTTTATCATTTTTATTTCAGCAGATTGAGACATTTGTTTTTCAGTTGATTCACAACTAAAGACTAGAGGCAAAATAGGCATCTTTCTCATAAGATAGCATATTACTGCACTTTTAAGTGTATGAACTCATAAAAAGGAAAATATAGGAAACAATTAGAATCTTCCACTGAATCTTTTGTCTCCCTTTTAAAATAAACTAGTAGGCAAAGAAAATTGGTTCATATGATAAGAGTCCATCCATCCATACATAGGAGACCTCGAGCCTATCCCAGCAATTGTCAAATGGTAACCAATCCAACACGAGGGTGATACAGAGGGGCAATTTTTGGATTTAGAATTGGTCATTTGTACCAAAGCCAGTACTATGGGAGGAAGTGAAAACAACCACATATGACATATCACTAAATTGTGATATGATGAGGTTTGTGGGGGCAAAAAAACAGAGGTGAACAGGTGACAGCAAGTTAAGGTCCAGATACTTCCACTGCAGAGCTGCTCTGGGACATCAGGTATTAACAGCGCCGCCTTGGTTTTGCCTGTCACGTCCTAGTTGTTGACTTTATGCATACTAATGAACACCAGTGGCGTCTGCTTCAAACCAGAGTGGTGAGGAAGAAAATTAGGGGGGTGAGGGGTCAATCAAGCATCACTACTATGAGAAACAGTGCCAAGAAGGTAAGACAATGACACATAAGTGAACCACTTTAGCTTACTATTGACCTATAATGGTCAGCTTTGTTCTGATAGCTCTGTCATTACTGCTTTGCTCATAGGAGCACGTTGAAAGTCCAAGTCCTACCTATTTCACTGGCCATCAGCGTCTGTGTTACTCATTTTATTTGTTACCCGCTGAGAGTTTTAGGCTCTATTTATGGATTTTAAATAATGTTTTTGCATTTCATTCTTCTTTATTCTTTAGATTTATTCTTTAGATATAATTTAGATTCTGTGACACTTCAAAATTTCTTAATGGATGGCCTGGCAAGTAGGCTCTAAAAAAATTGAGATGAAAATACCTTGTTAAAAGGTTAGAACATTTAGCACATAATCATCACTTTAACATACAAATAAATAATCAATGTAACACGTCTTTTTATTGACCTCAGGGTGCTGCCACGTATTTGGCTGGGCAGCTGCCCTCGACAGGTGGAACACGTGACGGTAAAGATGAAGTATGAATTGGGCATCACTGCAGTGATGAACTTTCAGACAGAGTGGGATGTGGTGAACAATTCCTACGGCTGCCGGCGTAACCCTGACGAAACCATGACCCCGGAGACCATGATGCATTTGTACAGAGACTGTGGCCTTGTGTATGTGTGGCTGCCCACACCGGACATGAGCACTGAAGGTAAGAATGATTTTCTGGTCGTACAAGGTTGAATTCTGTAATAATGGTGTTTACACTTTTAGAAATAAATAATTAAAGCACTTACTAATACCGTTAACATTTTTTTTGACTTGTCACCATAGAAAAAAAAACCTTTTTAATTTCTAGTAGAACCTCTTAAATGGTTTCGACCACATTTCTGATTTCCATCTGGTGCTCATGAAACATGGGAATTCTGTTCAGAGCCTTACAGTCTTTCCAGTTTTGCAGAAACTGATAAAGCCTGATGGATAGTGAAAGAAAAACAAATTGAAGATGTCCTGTAAAAACTGTTTTATGGTCTAGGTTTAATCCATGTGTGAGAAAAGCTGTCTTTATGCCTTAGATCAATTTAATTTAGATATTTATCAAGATAGAAATGCCCATTTGATAGCAACTCTTCCACAGATGACTGGGAGTGTGAGTACTGGATGAGAACAGCCTGTATCAGCAATTATATTCCATCAGCAATTAGACAGAGTGCGGTATTATAGAAGAAATGAAAGGCAGGAACCATTCATTACAAATAAAGATGCAGATTTGTTTGAGTGCAGTGGGACAAAAACTATACCTGTGGCCTCCATGTAGAAAAAAAGTGTTATGATTAGATAAATTATCAGCATATTCTTAAACCTAAACACTGGTACGTGTCTGGATATTAGATCCCTGCAATGTCTCAGTTATTCTAAGATGCTGGTTTGATCTGTGAGTTCATTTTCATCCCATGATGAAATATTTACACTCTAATGGGAGCGGTCTGTCCCAGGATCTATTCATATGAAATAAGTGGTCACTGTATGCTTGGATGATGGGGAAAATGACCTCAAAGTCATCACATTCCTAGCTAATTGAACACCAATGAGGGATTTTCAGCATTTCGGTTTGTTTCTTTATGACCATCATCAAAACATCAAATGAGAGACTATCTGTTGGAAAAATGGCCATTCATCCCTCCATTAGAGTTGCAGGCACACTGAAACTGTTCTGCCAGGATGCAGTGGCCAAACACTTTAACAGCAAATTTTGCTGTTCTTGGTAGTTTTTTTTTTGTTTGTTTTTTTCATTTATTACCAATCTGTGGACCTCCATTGTAGCCCAGAAACTTTAAAAAACACATTTGAGCTATGGGAATGCATTCAGTCTTTCTTACCTATAGTAATTACAGCTACAGGTAACTGCCCCCAGCAAATGCACTGTTTATTTCTGTTTGAGTAATGCTAGTATAAAAACCACAGCCTGCAGCACAGGAACATTACTTAGCTCAAAAAACTTTAAAGATTTAATCCTTCACGAATTAACTGACCTGTTGCTGCATGCCACACACTGCAGTAAAGACAGAAATCGTGGAGAGGGGAAGAGGTTTCGGTCCTTTAACTGAGAAAACTAAGATAAGAAAAATACACAATATCTCTTTTATGAGTTGCTGTCTTTTTCTGCAGGTCGGATCAGGATGCTTCCTCAGGCTGTATTCTTGCTTCATGGGCTCCTGCAGAATGGCCACACAGTCTATGTCCATTGTAACGCTGGAGTGGGGAGGTCGACTGCAGCTGTGTGTGGCCTGCTTATGTATGTCCTCGGATGGAGCCTGAGGAAGGTGCAGTACTTTGTTGCAGCAAGGCGACCGGCAGTGTACATCGATGAGGAAGCTTTAGTCCAAGCTGAGGCAGACTTCCTTCAGAAGTTTGGCCGGCTGCGCTCATCTATGTCTGACCCTGAAACATGAGATTTGAGTGGCTTTGTGTTTTAAATCTGAAGTTGAACATGTTGGACTTACTGAGAAATAAAATGATCAAAAACCCAAAACGATTTTTGACACGCAAAATTTAAAAAAAGAAATTCTGTCTCTCGACTTTAATCTAATGTATGTAAATGACTCACTTCAGCCCAAGTATCTGAGAGTGTTCTGGCGGCTGCCAGCAGAAACGTCGCAAGCAATCAATCTAACTGGTGTGTGAGCTTTTAACAGCTGGGGTAAGCAACATGGTTTTGGCGTCACTGGGCAAATAATCCGTAATAGGCTTTCAGCATATTGTGTTTTAAGTGTTCTTAAGAGGTACTTGACTCCTGCTCCTCCACTGGGATCTGTTTTCAGGCTTCAAAAACATCTAGTCTGGGAAACTTTAGTCAATTGTAGGTCTTTTCAGATTAAATAAAATGGGTTAAAAAAAAAAAAGCTGTAAGGTAATAAAGTCCTAATAGGAAGCAAAATGTGGCGGTTCAGTGGGTACGTTTTACACCACTGACTAATCTTCAGCTGTATGAATATCGTGCATACACCCATGCTCATCTGGTTGGAGGGGATTGGAGAGAGATGACAGCTGCAGGAGGAAATGTGCATTTAAAAAATATCTGGCTCCCCCTCTTTCAGGGCCTTAACTCAGCCTTTAAAAATATACACTTGTAAATTGAGCACTTGGACTCAGCACATGTCCACGTGGGTGTTTGTAAAAGCCTTTTCTTTTAATGCTTTTTGTTGCTGTAATGAATAAACAAAGCTGACATTCTGAGCCAATGTATAAATACTCTTTTAAAAGTCAAATGTAACTAAATCACAGGAACTGTGCAGGGTGATATTTCTAATGGAAGTAGGTCAATTATTAAGAGAAACATAAATTCTCTATGCTGTTTTTGTGTTTGTTTTTTGTAATTTCTGAGAATCTCTTCTTTCTTTTCAGATTTGTAATTTCCCAGGTTTTAGAGATGGAACTTAATCCTGCATAAAAATGACTCTGTGCCAAAGCTACAAATGAAAATTTAAAACTAATATATCAATAAAGTCTCTCCCTGCGTGTTTGAGAGGAGCTCAGCTCCCGGGCATCAAAGAATATAGCTCGCTGTCTCTCACTCTGAGCATTTGATAGCATTTCATGTTTTATTTACCTGACAGATGCTCTTCCAATCATCTCCTGAATAAGAAAAAACATCTCTTCCAGACCGTTTTAATGCATACATAAGAGTCCATTAGGACATGGAGCATTATTTGTTGTCAGTTCTGAACATTTGACTATACTGTTATTGTGATGATGTTGCATTTGCTTTTCTTCAGAAGATGTTTTTGTTAAGAAAATTTGTGAATTAGAATATCAAAGATTTCTTCCCTTGAGCACAAATCTGTATACTTTTTTTATTAGTTTGCTGTGAGTCTCTGCAGAAGGCAGCACCATTATGAGGGGATCAGCGGGGATGGGTGGGTGGATTGAGCTAAGCACCTGTGCTATTGGAAGTGAATCATCACAGTTTTCTAAAGATCTAAAAATATTCACAAAACCGAACTTGAAAGGAGTAAAAAGCTTTTCTATATTTATTTTCTGTTTTTTTTTGTTTTTGGAAGTATCAATATTGGTTTGACAGAAAATCATGTTTTATGTCTGTGTATATACTGTATGATCAGTATATTGGCATGTCGTTGATATCAAAGTAGCTGATAAACATGCTGTATTTATTCAAATGGCTTACTGTCAGCGATTGATCACAAGGCATCTGAACACCATATGATTTTTGTTGCATGCAGGTGCATTCAAATTCAAGTATAGCGAGCCAGCATTTGTGTTGTGCCTATTATTTTGCCCTGCAATAGCCGTGCATGGCATCAGCTTGTATATATTCTCTTTGCATCCTTCTTCTTGACACACTTCGTGCTGAAAGCGTCACAGATAATTTCTTTTCATTTGCTTCTGCAGTTTACCCTCAGTTTTTTTTATTCCGTAATGGATCAACTAACTGAGACCGACAATGTCTTCTATTTTATCTTTTGTAAAATGAAATATTAATAATAAAACTGAGCAGTCATTTAGAAGTAACATCATCTTAGAGTTTGAGCCGTGTTGTGCTTTATGCTGTTTGTCATCTTTCAGTCCTCTGGTTTTCTCTCTTTCTCGTTACTCCAATTAGTAGCAGCAGGTGGCCCTCCCACCCTGAGTGTGGTTCTGTCTGAACCCCCCACCCCCCTTCCCCATCCCACTTGTGCGCAGGGCTTATTCATTTAGATTGTTTCCATCTCTAATGTTGTAGGGTCTTGACTTCACAGTATTCAGCGCCTCGAAATGACTTTTTCAGCCATTTAGTGCTGGGTTCAAATGTTCAGACGCATCTAAGCAATCACATCTCCCCCTGTGAGCAAGCTCTTGGCTTGGCATTGATAATGCATTGGTGTAAAAGGTGGACAGCATTCAAAGTGAATGATATTCAGTGTTCTCACTGACTTCAATTAAAATCTAACAGAGTACACTTTGTACTTCAGCGCAGTCCTCAGCATTCATGTTCAGTATGTAAACTAAATAAAGGATTTACTATATGATGCTAAACTGTGAAAAATAATGAGCACCAAAACAGTTTTAACCTTGTAAACTTGAATTAAGCATAAAAGGATACAGTTAATCTTAACTATACCCCCCACAGCTTCTACAGGCCAGGCGGATCAGCGGATGGGCCCGTATTTAAACTAATTGGGCACATATTATAATATTTTGAGTTTTAACAGCCGAAACTGAATTTCTTTACATCCTAAGTTTTTCATATGCTATGCATTGAATAACTGGGGAAATCTTATCTGTTGGAGAAAGTGCCACATTCTGAAATCGGAGAAATGCCAGTAAGATGAAAACAAAATACCTTAGCTGCGCTCAAGTACTTTGAAATGATCTTACCAGCTGTGAAGACTGAATCCCATCATTGTTTGCATGGACGCAGCAGTGTATCAAAGAGAGAAATTACCCCGGATATCTCTTATAATGCCGGCAGGATCCAAATCAGAACTTCAGACAACTTTCACAACACACCCCTGCAGCAAGTTATAAAACATCCACCTAAACTGTAGACGGATATTAAAGACTATAGACTGATCCTGTAATTTTCTCAATGACCTGAGCTGTGCCACAGGTAAAAAAGAAATCAAACTGGAAAGATTAAGTGTTAAATTAAATACTCTCCAACAGCTCGAAATCAGGCTGTTTCAGATCAGTTCAATAATTTTAATTCATTGTGAATTTTGAAAAGGGCAATCCATGACTTGAGAAGCAGTACTGATGGAGTGCAGGCACAGTTTACGCCTCCGGTCAAATACACTGATATCAGCCACAACATTAAAACTACCCACGTAATGTGCCGTCAAAACAGCCTGGACCCACAAGGACATAGTCAGGACACTTCTGGGGTTTGCTCCAGGATGTTGGTAACAGATCCTTCTGCGTTTCGGTCTTGGTTTATTTGGGCGAATCAGCAGATGTTTGATCATATTGGTTTCTGGTGAGTTTTGATGCTGGGTCAATGCACTAAGCTCTTTGTCAAGCCATGGTTTTGAAATGTGAACTATAACAACCAAAAAGTACTTATTACTGAAGTTAATAATAAAGAAATGCTTTTTTTTTAATTGTGTCATGTAACATTGATGTTATTAAAGCATAATCAGCATACAATGGAGTCAAAGGATGGGAAAGAGTTGTTGAAGCTAAACTGAGACGAAAGCTCACAATCGGCATGCAGTAATATGGCTTCCTGCTCAGAAACAGCACTATAGATTCAATGTTTATGTTGAGAGTGTTGATGGAGTTGCACTGTTCCTTTTAGGAAGGCCACTCCATGGCTGATTATGATCATTCAGACAGAGATCTTTGTCAGTCACTAATCAATAGTCATAGTGATTAGAAATTTTCCAGATGGTATTGGAAAATATGGTGGACCAAAATCAAAAGGTCTTGTCAGGTCTTTGCTGGATTTTTCCCTATTTCTCATCTGATGGAGATATTTTTTTAGGCCTCCGACTTCTTCTTTTGTACTCCTATTGTTCAGTTTCCTCAAATTTTTAAGGACACTTTACACACCATGGCCGTGTATAAGTTTTCAGATTTTTGCACAGTACTGTAGATTAAAAACAAATTAAAAACAAGATCAACTTTAAAATACAAATATTTGTCACTTTCCAAAGATTTTTGAACAAGGCTGTTTTCAGTAAATTGCCAGACACCTATACCATATCTTAAAAGGGCTAATTAAAATTCTCCTGCTCCTCGATTTTGTGTTTCTTAGATATGATGAGCACAGTTACAGTTTTTAAAAAACATTGTTTATTTTCCTTATTAAATATAAATGCTATTATCAAATGGAACTAGGCTGAATTAGCTTTTTTCCAATAATACTTTGGTTCTTTGATATTTTGAATATGAACTTTGTCCTTTGAAAAAGTGCATGATTCATTTTCAGTGCAGTTCTATTAAGTTGGAATGTTCACTCACCATCAAGCGGAAAAGCTATTCCAAATGTCCAAGAAAGCCTACAAGTCACACATACATAGAGCCACAACTGATTTATATTCATCACATCAGTGTGGGTACCCCTAGTAAATTTACTTAATGGATTCCTAGTCCATCATTTGCATGGTCTGGGCTCCATTTTCTTGAGAAAAATCCAGCAATGAAGAATTTGGTATTCACTTTCCCCCAGGCAGAAGTCCAACAACCCTGGGAGATGCAGACTGAAGTGTTTTTCAAGTTCACACTTTGCAAGAGCCAGCTCAAAGTTCATGCAGAATGAAATGAACCAAGTCATGTTCAGAGTTAGAACACATCACAACAAATGCTCAGCTGTGAGGGGTATACAGTGTAAATTGCATGGCTCCAATGTGCTTCTGTGCATGACTGACAATGTTAGTGCATGCTCCTAATGAGACAATGGATGGTGTTCTGGGGGATCTTCTACTAGATTTGGACGAGGGCATCACTGGAGCTCTTGGACATTCTGAGGTGCAACCTGGCGATGTCGGATGGAACAGAAACATAAGGTCCCAGAGGTGCTCTATTGGATTTAGGTCAGGTGAGCCTGGATCCAGTCAGTGGTTTCAATGCCTTCATCCTCCAGGGACTGCCTGGGACCCATTTTCAATGGATTTCAACAGATGTAGGAAAATGTCATTTTAATGCTTAATAGCAGTCAGGGTGCTGTTGCTTTGCCCATAGAGGTCTGTGCATCGCTTCATGTATATCCCTCCCCAGACCATCAAACCAGCCATGTTGAACGATGTTACAAACAGCATAATGTTCTTTACAGTTTCTCCAGACCCTTTTATGTCTGTCACATGTGCTCAGGGTGAACCTGCTTTGATCTGTAAAAACCACTGGGCGCCAGTAAATGCCAATCAGGCTCCACTGTGCTGGCACCTGACATCTACAGTGGCAGCACACTACAGGATGTAGGGCCGAATGTCTCTGAGTGTTTGGTCCGAGACATTCAAACCAGTAACCTGCTGGAGATCATTGTGCGGGGTTCCTCCATGCACAAAAGAGCAAATAATAGTCCTGCTGACGGGTTCAGGATCTTCTGTCTAGCTTTCCTAAAATAACTGTCTCCTGTAATCTCCTCCATGCTTTTATGTCAGGGAGACACAGCAAACTCTCTGGCATTGGCATGCATTGCTGTGTCATTCTGGAGGAGCTGGACAGCCTGCGCAAACTCTGTAGTTTCCAGGTATTGCGTCATGCTACCAGTAGTGACACTATCACAACAGTCAAAAAAGATGAAGAGAGCAAAAATGTCATTGGCCTCCACTTTTAAAAACATTCCTGTTCTTGGATGTTGTCTCATTGTTGCCCCTACGTGTTAATTTCATTAATACCAAAAGTAGCTGAAACTGATTAACAACCACCTCTGTTACTTAACCAACCAGATCAATATCCCAGACATTTAATTGACTTGATGCAATACACTGATTTAAAAAGTGTCCCTTTAATAGTTTTGGGCAGTGTATGAACTTCTGACTGAATAAATTAAACGGTTGCTTTTGAAAGCTGGAAACTTCCTTAGTTGGATTTTTAAAATCTTTGGTTTAATAAATGCAGCTTTGTGTGTGAAGTTTGACAAGGCTATTCTTTGTCCGACAAAGAATTCTCTCATTACACGCCTATCTAGAGTTATTTAAAGTAATGGCACCAAACTCTTGTTCATTGTTGCTCGATTGCAATGAATCTTTTAATTTATATGCACAAGGTGATGGAATATTAGCGACTGGAATCCCTGCATTCATTTATGATACTCAGGCGCTGCTCTCAGTTTGAGAACCTCACTGTTCATCAGAGAGAAAGGAAGGGTGGTGGGTGACGTAAAATGAGGAATGGAAGAAGTAAGTCATTTGCTTTGACAAGTTCTCACCACAATCAGTCACCGTGTTACTGTAGTGACTTGTTTTCTGTAAAATCCATTCTTGCTGTCAATACCCCTGTTGTTCTTGCGGTCTGTCACGCTGCCGCTGCCATTGATCAGTGTCAGCTGGACAGATTGCGATGTGAACATGTAAAAGCGAAACAAAGCTGTTGTGCCATAATGGAAAATAAAAGGGATGGTGTGTCACAGGAAAACAAAAAACGGGGGGAAAATGAGTGATTGAGTTGTGTGTGGTGCACAACCCTGACCAAATACTGATGTTTGTATATGTACTCTGTCATAAAATGTTGCAGGAATATGTCAAATTCTGAAGTTCTATATAGAAGAGACGCCATTTGTCATGCTCAGAAAAGACTGACAGCTCTTCACAGGTAGACACTACGTTCATCGACCTTGGACTTGGTTGATAGAGATGTTTCCCGAGTCACTAAATCCCATCTGTTACCTGCAGCTCCACTCGGAGTCACAGACCTGCCTGGGACCTGAATTTCAATCTCTTTTAATATACCTTTTTTCTTACACAGAAAATCAAACAAACAACATTTTACTGTGATAGTGTTTTCACGCTGTATCTCTGTGGTTGTGTGTGTGTGTGTGACCAAGGATCTCCTCCTGTCCCTCTGAACCAGGTGACTATTATGACAGGACAAGGAGCTCACAATGTTCACTACTATCCAGCCTGGTAGGAAACACTCACTGGTGTCTTACACATTTTTGATGTCCTTTTGATTTTAAGATGCCACTGAGTTTGAGGAGGATGAAAAAAGAAAGAAAAGAAAAGACATTGCTTTCCAAGAGCTTCTGCTCCGTATAGAGGACATTCTGCAGCTGCAAGGGCAAGAACCAAATTGCTCTATTAAAACCTTTGTTGCTATGAGAAAGTGACAAATGGTTTACCTCAACTATTCTTCAGCGGTTATGCAGCTCTAGAGATAGGTCTCACAGGCCAGAGAAAATTAAGAAGGGAGTGTCATGGTCCCGTGTCTCGCCGGCTGGCCCAGCGCTAGGAATGTTTTGTTTTGGTGCTCTCTATCTCTGTCTCCCTCTCCTCTGCCAGGGCGATGCTCATTACGGGCTCCCACCTCTGGCTCACGCACCTGGGTTCGATCACCACACCTGCCACTGATCTCCAGTTATCCTGAGCCCTATTTAAGAGGGTGGTTCGGTGCTACTCGTCGCTGGATCGTTGGACTAATCTGCATCAGTCAACCTGTTATTTGAAACTAGAGTGAGAGTAAAGAAGTGTGAGTGGCTGAAGTGGAATTTTGAGAAGAGAGGAGCGTGTCTGGACCCTTTCCTTTTCCCTATAGACCCTGGAGCCCTCGACCCCTCCCTTCATGCACATTGTATATATTTTCATGAGGTGCATTCACTGTAAATAAAAGCGCTGTTACTGCAAAGGATCCCCAGTCTGCACCTGAGTCCGTTTAAGAACCGTGACATTGAGGTTGTGAACAAACACACAGTCTGAAGTATGTCTCTTGTTTACTGCTGTTTTTTGGTGCTTAGCCTTGTTTCTTGTTTCACGTGCTCTATTTCCTGCCCTCGTGTGTTTTCTCCCAACACCGCCCCTTTGTCTGAGGTCATAGGTGCCATTGATCAGGACCTGAAAAGAAGGAAGCAGAAGCTAAATCTCACAACTAGTATTGACATAAGACCTATGGACCATCACGACTGAACAAAAGAATGTCATTGGTCACTGCTGCACTCTGAAAATAAATATGAATTAATTTATTGTAGGTCTTGAAACACATTTTTGAAGAGGGCATGGTCAACTTAGGTCTCACATCAATGATCAGCTTCTGGTAACAAAACAAGATAGTAGCAAAAGAAAAAAAAAGAAACTAGTTCCCTGAAAAGAGTTGCCACCTCATGAACTGGAGTGAATCATTTGAAATGTTTCTTTTCAGTGTGATTAAAAGGAAACACAGAAATGAGCTGCAGCCAGACGAGCTATTTTTCTAACAGTGTTGCTCTGCACTACACCCCAGGTGCTTGCAACAACCTCACCTCTTCGCCCTACCTCCTTACCCATTTGAGTGATTTTTATTTTATTTCAGTCAGTGTTTAATAGTAGATTAGGCAGCATAAGTTCGGTACGGCCACAGACTGCTGTAAATGACAAACAGATTTGTAGTTATAAAAGCACCGTGTTACTCTATTTGAGTACTCAGACCCATTTTTTTAAATCTTAAAAAGTAGAAGCCTTTACTGTTCACATCAACTCAGTGGATAGAAACATAAAGTTCACAGAGGAAGATACAAAGGATAATAGTTTGTTATTTGTCGACTATGCTGTAGACAGTGAGTACTCAAGCTGTACATCTGCCTCTAAAGGATAAAGGTCACTCCTTCAAGGATGTTAATGTTCACATTTTGGACAGAGAAGACAGATGGTTTGAAAGAGGAGTGAAAGAAGCCATCTACGTCCACCGTGAACGACCATCTTTGAACATAGGGGGTGGCTTACGACACCATGTCTGTCTGCCACCTACAATCCAGGTTTGAGATCCCTTCCCAGGTGCCTTAACGCCCGCTCACATGTTGTGTCATTGGATCTCGATAGGTCACATGATAGGTTGAGGCAAGGTCTCACAATGGTTTTACCTGAAACCGCTGCAGATAATGACCCACACCCTTTTTCACACCTTGGATCTTGTGATGAGGTACATGATCAATCTGGTCTTTAAGTTTGACTTCATTAGCTGTTTCCAGGTCCAAACTGCGCTACAGGTCTCAAAGTCAAACAAACACTGCAGCATAACTGAGAGTTACAAACTGTCTAAATTCTTTCATCTTTAATAAAATGATCAGTGTGGTGCCTTACCAGGTGTAACAATTACATTTAACATCCAGACATGTATGAGAAACAGGATTTATGAAGTTTAATGGAGTTAGAAGTTAGCTCAGTAGTTTCCATCTAAAAGTATAATACCATGTTCTGACTGAGGGATTTCTGAAAAATTCAAACGTACAGCTCTGCTATCACTTCCGACATAAATGAAGACAGAAAACTAAACAGTAGTGACATTTGTAGGGTTACTGAAGTTGGGCTAGCTGGTATATAATGATGTGCTACATGGTGACTAGCGACAGAGCTATGGTTAGCATAATATACAGACAAATGCAATCGCATGACAGGATGCTGAAAATGGACCAAACTTAAACAACTGAGATAATCCATCCACAATGCGAGGTAAGTAATTAATATACTGCTGCATGGACTGGGCTGTAGTTACATCTTAATGTTTTAAAAACTGAGCTTTAAAACGTGCTGCTGATGAATACTGGTAATAAAAACCGAGAGAGGCTGTTTTTAGGGGCTTGTTCAGATTAAATAGAACAAGATACAATGCATTAAAACATGTTAAAAACACAACAGCTTTTTTTTTTTTTTTTTTTTTTTTTTTTTTTTAAATAAATTTTTTTAATTTTTTTTAAAAAAAAAAATCTTTAAAAAATTAAAA
>VURO01048499.1:132702-146073 GCA_015108175.1 Pelvicachromis taeniatus
CCATTATAATAAATATATATTTTTTTTTTTTAAAAATATATATATATATATATATATATATATATATATATATATATATATATATATATAAATAAAATGAACTTCCAACATCTTATTTACAGTGTAACAGGAGCGCTGACTTAACAATGTCTGTGAATGTATTACTGATCCTACAAGAGACTCCTAATACACTATACACTTAAGGTAAAGCTAAACTATGGCTCCCCCAATCCCACTGTGTTGGTTGTAACCAGAGAGCCCCAGAAGGCCACCGGGGGAGAGAGGGTGACCTAAAGTGAGCTGACAGGGGACAGAGTGTGACTCTAGTATGCTTCGTCACACTCCACATCTTCCCACTATTTGACATGGACTCTCTGCCAGAACAGATAACATTAACCACAGAGCAGAGAACTAATGTGCCAGATGAACCACAGTATGGGACACACACACATTCACACTCTACCACTGCCCTGTTTTAATCACTGAGTATATTCCTATATATCTACATGAAAAAATTATTGAAAAAAAACATCTTTTTCCAGTTAATTTTTTAAGAAATTCTTTTTACTGACCAAATGTTTAAAGGTACAGGAAGTCAAAATTTGTACATGTATATTTTTCATTATCCCCCTCATTGTGTTTTTCTCCTACTCCACCGCTACTCATTTTCTACTCACTCTCGTCCTTATTTCCATCTTGTTCACTTCCTCTTCAACTCAGCCTAAATACCTTAATACATGAAAATGCACATTAACATACTTATTTATGCTTCATATTGTCACAATTACTTATTGTCAGCAGATTAGACATGCAGTCCATCTCCACAACTGACAACCGCCAGCTAAATAATAACAGCAGGTGGTTATAGGCTAACATTACTGTTGTAACTAACAATTACGCAAGTGAATGTTAGGCTTAAGTGTCTTAAAAACCACACATCCTTCTAATAAACAGTTTAATTACATTGTCATGAGTGTCTGAGTCCAACACTGTCATTGTTACCATTGTACATACAAATTGTTATGGTCAGAGCAGACTTGGAATTTGATTTTTCCAGTCTAGTCTCACATGAAACTACCGGCGTACACACACTCTGCCTCCGCTCACCTTGCCACTCTGGATATTTGTCTGTAACCTCTCCTGTGCTCCTGCTCCAGCTCCACAAACAAGTAAGGTTGTTGAAGCAGACCACAACATTACATCTGAGCTCACCTCAGCCACTCCTAACTCCGTCTGTCCTCTCTGAAGCCTCTCACCTCCTCTCAGTTCATTCTAGTTTACTGATCAATAAACACAGTAAATGTGAGTCATGTGATCTCAGGAGGAGTACTATTAAAAAGTGATGTTTCTGTAAAAAAGGGTTGTTATTCCCCCAGACCTCACTGTAAGCTGATGAACCATCTTGAAGAAAGGATTAAACGAAAGGTTCACAGTTGGATTATAAAATGAGGAGTACTGGAAGATTAGTTATGGCCAAACAAATGTGATATGAAAATTGGATTTATAAGACTTTTCTTCTGTGCTCATTCTGTCGTGTTGGATTATGGACGTCACAGAACCTAGGGGACTTACTACTTCCTGATCCGGACTTCAACCATCAGAGACGGAGAAGAAATGTAGTGATGGCCAGACCACTATCTTCAATTTTCTCTCAACAAAATCAGTTGTAGCCATCCAGGAGGAGCTTTTATTTATTTTTAGTGATTTATGAAATGATTTGTGCAAACTGGCACTCATAATTTAAGGTTTTGGCTCTGCTTAAATCCTTTATTAAATATCTTGCTTGCATTTGAATTCTAAATTGTGAACATTTACGTGATGTCCACCTCGTTGTTCTCTCTCTGAAACCTTTCACACACAATAAGTAGGGCGAACCTCAGTTACTCATTAGTACTTACATTTTCTCACTCATATACTGTACTTCATTGTACATTTATATGCTGTACTTCAACAGGTTTTATCATTAGCTCAATCACACGTGAATATTATTACTCTGTGTACTTCGATTTGCATGCTGCTTCTTTTTCATTACTTCTTTTGAGCTCAATAACATATAAATGCCTCGTCTTTATCAATCACAGAAAATCCAATATATCTGCTTTTATTCAAAATCATATGTGGTAAAGTCAGAAATTCTCACATTTCTCTGTCTCTCACAATGGATGCACATACACGCTCTGTTGACTTGGTGCACTCACTCACACAGAGAGAGCCAAGGACACACAGTACTCATATCAGTGCTCCCAGAATCTAGGTGAAAAAGTCAGGCAGCAAAATCATTCCGTTACTCAAACTACATTTTCTTATTCATTATATTGATTTAGTTCTTGATTATACTTTGATTGCAATAAAACATGATTAACAATTAGCAAAATTACATATAGATAAACTGTGTTTTATAAAAAGCCGGATGTTAAGTCCTTTGATTCCGCTTTGGGGTAAAGATAAGCTCAGGGTTCACAATCTGACAACACTGGAGTAATACCCTTTAGGAGGAGAGAGCCAAGCCCTTTTAATAGGTCCAGGGATCTAATAGATCAAAGCTCAAACACACCCTCTTCTGACATACATCAATAAATGTCAACCTGCTCTTTATACATGTTGTCATTTCCATGCCCCAGCCTCATTTGCTTGTCTTTTCATAGGATCCATGCCTGAAAGCTCCTGCAATCCTCAGTGAGGAGCTGAGTAGCAAGCCTGGTTTGCTACTCATTTATCAACCTTCATTACCAATAAATATTGTTTATTGTTTGGGGTTTTGGTCTTTCCCTGTGGTAAATAAGCATTTAGTAGTTTGGGAGGCGAAATGATTGTATAAAGTTGGGGTTTTCCGTGTGCTGAAAGCTGATGATGCGCATCTTATCATTAACATGGTATTAGGAGGCTAACTAGATAATGACTCACTCCTCACAATAGGAAGCAAATTAAGATTACCCACCAGCTAATGGGCCATCTTTGGACCTGATGTTATTTCCTCCTTCTCAACATTACACCATGTGGCCTGATAGATAACTCTTACTGGGTAATTTCTCTGTCTATGTTTGGCAACAGCACCCTTCGGTGAAAACCAAAATTGCTTTGTGGAGCCTTTTCTTTCCCCAGATGAAAGTCCACAGTTATGCTTGTTAAGCCGACGTGGGAGGTGAAATGCGGAAATGCCCAGGTGCCGTTGGTATCATCAAAAGTTCATTTGGTGTGTTCATTGTTCCTTTGGATGATGAATCCGAAAATCATTAATATGACGGTCCTGCGTGTGGAGACATATGGCTGCCAGTGCACAGGTCCGCCAGACTCATAAATCACCAGTGACAACGGATAATGAATGCAGGCCCATCAGAGAAGATTGGTTTGCCCATCTGTATATACGCTCTCTAAAGTAATGGCAGAATTTATATTTACAAGAAAATCAGTGTTCAACATGAGCTACGTGTGGCAGCATGGATAAGACCAGGATGACAAACATTGTCAGCTAAAAGTACAACATGGAGCCCCAACAAGCACAACCACAGACTAAAACACTTACAAACACATCTTTATTTTAATATAATACAAATCTACCTGTATTATTCCACTTTTTGCATTTTGCATATCCTTTTCCTGATTTTTCCTCACTCTGCTTTGCCTTCATTACTGATCTAGTGTTCTCAGCACATCTGGCCACAACAGCCAGACAGATGGTTAGTAGATGAGTCCTGTCTCTGGTCCGGGGATTTAGCCAGGTGTTCGGAACTTACTTCAGGAATAGATTCGTGCTATCAAATCCCTGAAGATATTAGTAAGGGCCTTTAGGCAGCACCTTGGAGGCATCAGTGTCTGGTTGTTGAGTCTGAATATGATTGCAAAACCTTGAGGCAATATCCAGAGTCAAATTAGTTTTGCAATGGAGGCTAATATTATACCGCAAGTTGTCATATATAGTGACATATTAAAGGGGGAATTTTGGTGAATTTCATATAGTTAGTTAATGAGCCATTTGTAGAATTAACCTGCACAGTCAAACCATCCACACTAAGACTGGCTTCTAATGACTTTGCAAATGAAGCATCGACATAAAGACGTTTGCACTATTTGACTTCATCTATATTTCTTTATCTTCAGAAAACAAACTGCCATTCACTGTCAATCGTTCAACCTGAGTATACAATGTATCGCTTTCTCCCTCCTTCTCTCTCACACACACACTTGCATGCATATACACACACAAGTATACACAATTTTACTTGAAATCCCTACCTAAATTATGCTGGAACTCTGGGGACCTGTGAAACTGCCAAGTTGATGGGAAGGCAGGAGGGGATTGTGGGTAATTTCATGTCACATTTCCAGCAAGCGAATGTCTCTTTGGACAGATAATAGCCTACAGCATGCGCTGACAGAAAAGGCAAAGTCACAGTGCACCTTTTCCTCAAATAGTTTTCCAGAGACGGTTTTATGAAGATTTTTCCGAGGAGGAATTTTCCACATTTATAAATTAGCATTGGCACATAAAAATTGTTTCCCTGAATATTGCTTCTCTGGTTTTACTGCCTCGATTAATAATATACTGAAAGTGGTACGTGAAGAGCCTAAAAAACAACCAATGCTTCCAAACACCTTTTATCCTTTTTTTTATATTTTGTTTGGGCACGTAATCTCTTTATATGTGCACATTGCAGCTATTCAACCAACTAGTGGGTTGTTTGCGTTATGTAATTCATAGAGCCCTGGTTTTCTGAATAGCTCATTTTCAATTGGGGTTCTTGTTTGGGATTTTGGGGATTTGGTTCCTTTTCTGTATTTTATGATGTTCTTTTAGGGTTTCAAATAATCTTGCAGTCCCAGAGTTGCCAGTGTTTTTCGAATGTCAGTGCCTTCCTCGGTCTTTTGCTATGTCCAAAATCCTAGGCCGCATCCTTCGGATGCCACATTTATAGACTGATTAAGTCACAGCCAAGCGACGAAGGCTGTCCCAATTCAAAGGCTGCTCCAAATGCGGTCGACAAATGCGTCCTTCATTTCCCCGAATTTGAAGGATGGGTCTGGTGTATCCTTTGTGGCCCAACCTATCCCAGAATTCATATCGCGGCCCAGCCAATTCCAGTTTCTAACAATGGCGGCAGCTACTTTGTTTTAATATTACTCTTATTACTCTTTCTGGGTCACAAAATAAACATTTATTTTTATTTTCAGGCAAGAATGTAGCTGTGTAAACCTCAAATATCTGCTCGATTTATCAAGACATCACATATGTATAAAAGTGTTCTGACAAATCCACGAATTTGAAAGCTAGACAGTCCCATTTCACAAGCCTCGCACTTCCAGCCTTCTCTGTCTTCAAAGGACCCGGCCCACGTAGACCGCGAAGGAAAGGTTCTTCGAGGGATGCACCCTAGGTTTTGGGATACAGCTACTGTCTTTCTTATTGTGACTTCCTTTTAATTTTGGTAATTGTTTTTCCTTCTGTGTCTCCTGTGCTTTTACTTCCTGTCTTGCTTTCCTCCTTTATGATCGGTATCTGCAGCTTAATTGTTTCCACCTGTGTCTCGGTGTTTAATCAGCCCCCTGTTTAAATGCACTCTTGTCTTTCCTTTGTCCGATCGCTTGCTTTTGCGCCTGTTTTTCTCTTGGCATTCATCATTCTCTGCCTGCTTCTTATGGATTCTTGATTTGTTTTGTTTTTTTCTTTTTTTGGCTCTGCTCTGCTGTGTTTCCTTCATTTTCTTTCTAAATACTTTCTCCCACTTCAAAACATGCCAAACATATCTCCGCTTTCATTTTGGGAGAAAAAAAAAAGACAAATTGCTGAAAAAAGCCATTTTTCAAAACAAAAGTCATCTCCAGCTTCCTGTGCTTTTATTGATGGGAATGAGGCAGGAAAATGCAAATGTCCCGAATTTCAAAAAGAGTTTATATGCTCTCTTTTCCCAACACCAGCACCTTTATTCTATATCTAAGCCTATGACTGAGCGCTTGCAACAGAGAGAAGGTAGATGTTTTGGATAATTTTGGAACCTGATAAACTGGATTGTGATTATCCTATTTCCCAACCAGCAGTGAAAACTAGCAGCTATCTTGTGAACTAATCTTAGGAATTAGGTCAGGGAATAAAATTGCTTGATTTGAGCTACAAGATCGCCACTGAAATCTGTGGATATCTAACAGGACTTCTCTACCTGATCAAAATTCACTTGTGTAAAACTAACAGATCTTCTGAACTATTAACAGCAGCAGCAGGCATGTTTTATTTTTCAGCACTGCTCGAATAATAAAAGCTTTATGCGAATGTAAAACATGCTGTGAAATTTTTGCAGTTGCTGCTGGTGCGAGACAGCAACACAAATTCCTCTTGAACAATTCACAATCCTGAACATGCCATTAGTTTTTGCTGATCTATAACAATGTCGTCCTATGTCCTCTTGCTGATGAGCCAATCCATGAAGACATGGGAAAGAATTGTTAAAGCTAGGTTAAGAAAAGACAGGTGACGATCAGAGCTTTAGGAGTGTTAGTGGAGTATAGAGGAGAAGGAGGAGAAGGAGTTTCACTGTGTCTTTGGAAATCTAAAGACAGCATATGATACGGTGCAACGAGAGGAACTGTGGCACTTCATGAGGACGTCAGGAGTGGCAGAGAAGTATGTGAGACATAGCAGCAAGAGTGAAAGGGAAAGTTTACAAGATGGTAGTGAGATCCGCCATGATGTATGGTCTGGAGACAGTGGCACAGGAGGTGGATTTGGAGTTAGGAAAGTTGAAGATTAGAGAGACAGCTCAGGTTGAGCAGTTTGGAGATAAAGTTAGAAATGAGAGGCTGAGATAGTTTGGACATGTGCAGAGGATAATGGATATATTAGACAATGGATGTTGAAGATGGAGCTGCCAGGCAGGAGGAAAAGAGAAAGACCACAGAGAAGATTTGTGAATGTAGTGAAGGAGGACATGCAGAGGGCTGACGTGTCAAAGGAGGATATTAGGGATGAGTGGGAGGCAGATAATCCACTGTGGCGACCCCTAAAGGGAACAGCGGATATAAGAAGAAGGAAGAAACAGTAATGCATCATTTTTGCACACACTTTCTAAACTCTCTTCCCTCCTTTGTTGTCTTCAAAAGAGTTTAGAATTTGTTTTTCTGTCTGTTTTTTTGTTTTTTTTTTGCTGGTCTATTTTTTTTTTGTAGATTGCTTGTTTAGAAGTAAAGAGTTTTGTGATCTAATCTGGGCTGCCTACAACCTGTGATCCTCATACTCTATTCCACCACCTTTCCATTTTCTCATATCCTGCACCTCTCCTGCAGTTATGCCTCTACCACACTGGGTGGTTACAAAGGCCTTGTTCTTATTCAAGCATTATAGAGTAACAAGAGAGGTGAGGACTGACAACACTGAGGCATTGTTGTGGTCTGCTTTAAATTAGTTTGGCATCTTGACAGGTTGAAAATTGGAAATGTCTAATATGTCATTTTTTTTGCCATCCTTTCCTTCAAAACCCCACGCTGCCATCTGAAACACACAATTACTGACATGTGAAAATTCAAGCATGTTATACTTGGTCATGGTATTTGTTTCATTTAATCAAGAAAAGTGGGAATGTGTTGGACCTGCTCAGTGGTAAGGAGAAGAGAAAAATGAGTGGGGAGAATATAATTCACAATAATGGTTTCTTCATAAAGAACATAGAAATATGCAGTGGCATTGTAGAAACAGTATTAACACAATTAATTCTGTGTGAAAACAATATTTACAGGTACTTTTCATTTCTCCTGACAAATGTTTGGCCAGTGTTGTTGAAAACCAACTGCATCATTTTGAAAAGTCCTTGACAAGTAAAAACAAATAGACAGCATTCATCTTACCTGGAGGCACGGTTGTGTTTTCTCTGAAGATTTGTCACGCCCCAAGGTGTGTACGCTGTTCTGTATTTCAGACTTCCAAAGCAAATCACGTGTCATTCAAAAGTTGTGCTCGCTGAGCAATCTCTAATTTCCACACAGCAAAAATATCCTCCCCCTCACTTTTGTGATTATATCTTTTGATTTAAAACCGAAAGGTTTACATCAAAAGCTAAATTGCGGGCAATTCCACCTAGCTACAGAGCATCTATCACTGTGAGGTCTCTTAGGGCATCATGTTTGGTGGGTCAGCGTTAAAAGCCTGGGATAAAGTCCCATCCTCACACTATGTTGTCAAGGATACTTGGACCTAACATTTGCTCTCACCGTCATCCACCTCACTGGCCCGAGAAGAAGGGTAGCTTTGCTACTTAAGCCCCCATGCTGGTACAATGTCTCCTTCTCTGTGCTTGCTTGCTTGGTGCACAATGTCCTGGCAAATATTTCCCCCATTTCAACACCAGGCTGCTTGGCTGAAAAGACCCAGAGAGAGATGAGTAAGTAAGCGGAGAGCGGTGAGGGATTTGCATACGGTAGAGTCTTGACACACATTTCACAGTCGTTACATCAAACAACTATCAAACACACACTTTTGCCACCTTGAGCATGTCAGTAGCGGCTTCAGAGCTTTGTGTTCTTACGTAACAGTTCTCATCCGTCTCATGCTTCATTAAATAAACAGTCTTGAGTGGCAGCCTTGAAAATATCCTGCAGGCAAACAAAGCAAGTTTGAGTGAATTTCCCTAAATAGTTGCAGCTCTGGCACTCTTTAAGAACACAGAGAGCTGTTTGGGATCATGAACGTGGTCATTAATCAGAACTGCTGCACAGAAACAAGACTGAGTATTCTATATAATGCAGTGTAAATTAATTTAAATTAACCTTCCTCTCCCTCCAGCCACGGCTGCAAGGAGAGCAGGCTTTTTGTAGATTGTATCTGTATATGCAAGGGGAAAAACAAAACCTTGGTCATTAAACGGTTATTGTTGTTTTTATGAACGAGCTCATGTTTGGGTAATTTGTTCACTGACTTCTCTTTAAGTCAGAAACCCTGTTTCTTTCTGTTGCACAGAGGATTGTGTCTTTGGTCTCTAATAGTAGCTTCATCATCTACTTCTAAGAAAATATTGTCTCTTCTCCAAAATCATTATTAACATTGGATTTGTGTGATTTGTAGACAACAACGGCCCTTTCATGACTGCAATTTCTGAGAGCCTGCTGGAGTTTAATTTGAAAGATTAATGGTTGTATAACTCTAATTATGTGAGGTTGTGGAGAAAAGTAATCACCACAGGAAAACTGCATACATATTCATTAATGCCCATCAGGAAGTTAGTTACGGAAACTCTGAAAGTACTTTAGGATAGTTCCTAAAATGAAGATAACTGTATATGGGATAATGTAATCTCTCTGCAGAGGAAAATGGGGGAAGACAAGAGTGGTATCTACAAGCGTGTGTTAGAGCCATTGTTGAGCAAAGATAAATAAATAAAGGAGGCAGGGGAGGAGTGGTAATATTCTGGAGGGAGAAAATTCACAGATTTAAGCAGTAAAGATATGAAAACACAGTGGTAAATGTATCAGAAAAAGCTAGTATATTCTCTAAGATGGTAAAGTCATAAATTTGCAGTTTGCAATTCTTTTTTCTTTTTTTGAAGAAACTACATACTTCACTTTCAAATGCAGTTCGTAGAATGATTAGGATTCAGGATGGTCACTGTGTTTGTGTCATAGTGATGTGAGACTGGCTTTATCTATTTGCATGGAGCTCAAAAAGAGAGATCTACAGAGGAGTTCACCATAAAAGTGTCCCTGGTTGAGATCTGTAATTTGGGGCTAGAGAAGATGTGATCTGATTGCCTGGAGGCAAGGAGACAAAAGATCGAGAGAGAGGAAATGAAGAGATGTACGAGTGAGAAGAGTGAGCTGATTTAATAGTGATTGTGCTTGGTCCCGAAGTTGTGGGCCAATTCAATCTAAATGAAGATTCTGATATCTGGCACAAGTTTCAAAATTGAAAGTAGGAAGAGTGAAAGAAGGAAATACATTTGCAAAGGCTAAAAGCAGGCACACTAGTGAAGAATAAAAAATCTTTACATAATATTCAGATGACTGTAATTGCTAGAAATCCCTAAATAGCTGAGCAATCATTTCAATGTTGACATGTAAATCACCCAAATCCGTTATTCTCAGAAGGTAAGCAAAGTCACAGACACAAAGGCACCTACATCTACATCTGCAAGTTATAAATTCACTATAAATACATTAAATTTTGTTTAGCAGGACAATATTTCCATAGAAGCACAGATACAATTTGCCAACAGAAAGTTTTTTTGTTACCTGTATTTTAGTATCCCTTCCATTTGTGTCGTTCTGTTTTCACCCCCCTCAGGATGTGATGGCTAAGGCTTGCAGTGATTGCATCAGGCTTTAATATCTATCTAGTGGCTATTTTCATCAACAGAGCACAATGGATGAGAGAGCAGTGATACTGAGTGTCCGAAGAAGGTGAGCGTCTGTCTCATTTTTTATCAGCATCCAGTTCCCATAACTAATACACCACTTTAGACACAAGTTTGAAGAATTTCTGTAATCACTACTATCAAATGTAATGGGAGGGGATGTGTGTGTGGGTGTGACCTAGATAGTATTTATGTTATAAGAATCTGTTCATACAGTCATACTATAGGAACGTCTTTCCTTCATGAGGACTAAAGCCACGTACCCATATTATAAGTCAGTAAAGACATGCTTTAAGTTTACTGATAAAAGTTTAGGCAAGAATTAGGTTAAAATAAGTGTCCAGAAAATGCACAGTGCTGTGTGAAATGGTTAAGTCACCCACTTTTCTTTATATTTTCCCTTTAAATGGGGAATGGGTGCAGTGATTTATTGAAATGTGCAAACATGCATGAAAAATCAGAGTTTTTACAATTTTAATGAAGTTGAAAGTCAATATTTGGTATGACCACCTTTATTCTTCAAAGAAGTCTGAGCTCTCTTCTCTCTTCCTGTAATTTCTTTTAGTAGTCTTCAGGAACACTTCTCCAGACCACTCAAAGCTGGGTGCCTTTTCTTCCATTCTCTGTCAATGTGATCCAACACCACTTCCATAGTGTTGCAATCTGGACGATCCATGACTGACAGTGTTCCACTGTCTATTTTTTTTTCTGCCCAGGTATGTTTTTACTGCATCGGCAGAGTGCTTGGGCATCACGGTCATACTGAAAAATAAAGCTGTACCATTCAAATACTTTCCAGACGATACTCTGTGGCTGATCAAAATCTGATGGTACTTTTCTGCATTCGTAATTTCATCACTGTCACAAGATACCAAACACCACTTTCTGAAATGCAGCCAAAAACAACGACAGAGGCTCCACCATGTTCTACAGATGGCTGGAAACACCCACTGATGTACCTCTCTACTGACCTCCTCTGTAGAAATGAAACGTTGAGCCAGGGATTTTAAATAAGGATTCATCACTCCATAAGACTGCGACTGATTTTCAGTCCTGTTTTTGTGTAACTTGGTGTAGTTCAGCCTTTTATATTTCGCAGTTTCCCTTTCTTAAGAACGGCTTCTTGACAACCACCCATCCACTGACACCATTTCTGATGAGCCGATGAGTGGATGACGAGCAGATGATCAGGTCCATTCATGTCTTGCGTCCTGTTTCATCCTTTTGATAGACTTTTTCCTGTTTCTTTAGATACTGTTCGTCAGCTGTAGATAATCCTTTAGGCCTCCCACTTCTTCTTCTTGTCCAGATGCACACTGCACAGCAAGTGTTCAGCTAATAGCTCGTTGCTTTGCACTTTGTTGGTGCAAAAAAACTGTTTTATGCCTGTCAAACTGTGTTATCTTTGGTATTTTTCATACAATCAATCCTTCCTAAGTTGTCTGTTATATGTGGACACAATACTGGTTGGCAGACACAACACCCCAAATTTGGAAAAGTATTGCTCAAGACCACTTTTTTTTTTTTTTAATTACAAGAAAATCTCTCTCCTTGAAAACAAAATAGCAAGAAAAGACAGGTGGCTTCAGACTTTTGCAAGATATGCTAAGCTGTCCCCTGAAGTCATGAATGCATGACTGTGTGCTGTCTCTATCTTTTAGCAATGAAGCAATGAGGACAGGGGGAATAAATGAGCTGAGAGGCACTAGAGCTCATGTTTTGTGATTTAGAAAACGTAAAACTCGTCATACATCATAGTCACTCTGTAGGGCAGCCGGTGACCCGTGAAATGTCAAAAATCTCACAACTTTTCATAGCATTACCCACTGTGCCGCAAACTAATGTATAAACATATTTGTCAGGATCAGGCACCTGAGACATGTTTAAGATGTTGAGCTGAGTGCCTTGTTACTTTGTACCATATAATGTATAAATATATTTTTTGTGTGTTTGATGAGAGGTGATCATCCTATATTTGGGAAGTGTTTTTAGCCCCGTGATGTGCAGGGTGACTGCCCAGTGCATGCTGGGATGGGGGTCCTGTGGGTTGTGGAATGGAGTCTCTGTACATCAGACTTAATGTTCAATCGGAATGGGATTTGGGGAACTTGGAGACCAACACCTCAGGGGTCCGTGTATGTCAAAGTGACATCCACATAAAAACCAGAGGCAAATGTTATTTTCTTCATCTGTCAGCGGTCGCACTGTTGTTGCTGATCAGTGTACTAAAGTAACCCTTCAAACTTTGAAGTAGTTAAATTGAAGGAAAGTTAAACTTTGAAGCAGACAGAAGCATCTCACTCAGACTGATAATATACAAATTAGCTGAAAATTGGTATCACAATCTCTGCATCGAGATTTTTTTTTTTTACTTTAGAGCAGATATATTATGTCAAACATGAGGAGCAGCAGTAAAATCTTCTCCTAGATAATGTGTTTTTTAGATGATAAATTGCCTGTAATTTGGTTATTAGTTTTCAGCAGCTTGTGAGCCTGACAAGAATCGAGTACAACCATTTATTATGGACGTGGGGAAATTATGTTTAATGAAATATTTGACGTGATAGCTGACTTTTTCTCTCAAGAGCTGTTTTATCAGAATGTAATTTCAAATAGTAGGACTATAATAAATAATAATAATAATAAATAGATGGAAGAAACCCTGTGGAAGAATACATTTTTGGATCTTTACACTTTATTGCCCTTCAAAGCTGTTTTTTTACCTTCAAAATAAAGGAATGATAGACCAGATGACAGAAATATAATAAAATACCTCAAGTGTAGTCTGAAGTTGTTTTTTCCTGAGTGCAGCCTGAATCCAATTTTCAATATTCGCTACATGGTCTACCAATTCCATTGTAACATGCTCCTCATACAGCATTGGTATTTTGGGTATATGGGTGCTCTCTAGTGTGTGTGTGTGTGTGTGTGTGTGTGTGTGTGTGTGTGTGTGTGTGTGTGTGTGTGTGTGTGTGTGTGATATACATCTTCGTGGGGACCAAAAATTGGAAGTTTACTATTCTCGTGGGGACCAAAACCCCAG
>VURO01048500.1:13369-39773 GCA_015108175.1 Pelvicachromis taeniatus
CCCACAAAAAAATCAATTCAAACTAAAAAAAAAAAAAAAAAAGTTCAACTTTAAAGGTATATAAACAGTAAAAGATGCATGGTAATTAAATTAACCCAATAAAACAAAAATATACAAATATAATTAATTATAATTATAATTAGTATACAAGATGTAGCTGCCAGTCAACTTGTGCTTGGGGTCCTGGTTACCTCGTTGAATTCAGAAAAGGATGGGCTTCCCGGCGGTTTTCTCCTGGACGTAGGAGGTGAAGCGTTTGAGGAACTTGGGATATTCTCTCTTGGCCACAGGTCTGAGGATTGACGCTGGAAACCAGCCTCCCGGGTTCACTGCAGCCACACAGAGAAATGTGATCAGGAAACAGTGTGTTCCCGCTGACTTATGATAAAACTATTAATAATAAACCCAGGGTGATTCAGTGCACAGGCAGCTGTGTGGGATGCCCTCTGGCGGGACGTGGTGATTTAATATTTATGTTTGTAAATGAACTCCCTCGACCCGCTCGGCATCTCTGACAATAAACTGGCTTAAGATTCATCCTGCAGCGCTGCTTTATGTAATAACCTGCTTGTCTGCTGAGGCAGAAGCTCCAGTCTGGACTAAAATTTCAAAGAATTACCCCAGGCTGGGTCATTCAAAGGCCAAAACAAAGAACGGTATGTCAGTTATTAATGAAAAACCAATTCAACTATATTTTCTTTGATGGTCTGAACAACTGCTTACATTAAACTGAATAATCTACCCATGCAAACATTCAGACATTCAAGTTGTGCTTTTCTCATCTGTCGTCTACAAAACTAGTGATGCATGTGAGGACTGTAAGACTAAACAGAGGCTTTGTCCTGCTGTCTGCTGAGATCAAAGCCAGATGCTCTTAAGAGACACTTACCATTGGCAACATAGCTGACCCTACACAAGATGTTGTCTCTGCTGATCTCTTTGTTGCCCTCTGGTGGACTCACCAGCGTTTGGCAGATCATTGCAACATTAAGTTTGGCACGAACACACCGGTTTGTGAGCTGAAAGTGAAAAATACATGAATAAATAAATAGGAGTCAAAAGTAAGTATATCCCCCAAAACTGACACATATCTCAGAGTGACTGGGGTTAATATGGTTCTTCCATTTACCCAACAAGACCTTGTTTGACAAGCTGATGCTTGGAAATAAAAACATGAACTAAATGCACTGTTACAGCACTTGGAGGTGTGAACAGAAAATATGCATAAAACAGGTCCGGCTTTGTCGGGCATAATGCATTAAACCTAAGAGTTGTTCTTATACCAGAAGCAGTGCTTATGTCTGTTTTCAGTCATCCAGGTCATGGTACACTTAAGCACTCGAGCTGAAGGCAACTGGACATGTTTTTACTTTCATGAAGATTTTTCACATCTCATCTGAGATTCTTCTTCAGTCATAAAGGCCCAAATATTTAACCTCTAGTAGGATTGGCACCTTACGGGTAGTTTTTGACCCACCCTGTCATCATATGAGTCAAAAGGAAAGATGTTTCAACTTCACAAACCTAAAAAGAAGTAAAGCTGCCTTTAACTCAAGTGCTTAGCACTAGGACCTTGAAGTAATTGTCTTCTGTATGACTTTATGAGCCTCTCACATGATTGTGCTTGGGATCATTGCCCTGTTGCGTGACCTAAGCTTTAGCTGCCAGTGCCAAATTTGAGTCTAGAATATTTCATGAGTTCATGAAAGGCGCTCAGGTCCTAAAACTCCACAACAAGCCCAAATCATCATTCCTCCACCACCGTGTTTGACAGTTGGTTTGAAGCATTAATGCTGATATGCTGTAGTTTTAAAACTACTTCAGCCTGGAATATACATATGAAAAATGAATTATAATTATTTTAATCCTTGAAAACAAAAAAACTAAAATAATTTCTATAAACTGCATTTCAAGAAGAAAATTATTATTATTTTGTTAGGCCCTGAGATACGATAATGATTGGCAGCAGCATTGATTGTCAGGCATTTTTCTACAGTGTCAGATTTTTTACTAAAACTAATACTAACGAGAAAAAAAGAAAAGAACGAAAGAAGACTTGAAGGTGGACCTATCGCTCGCTCTCTCTCTCTCTCTCTCTCTCTCACACACACACACACACACACACACACACACACACACACACACACACACACACACACACACACACACACACACACAGCAGCAGCACTAACTTATGTCAGTAACCATGCACCCCTGCAGAAAACAGAAAAGAGTGTGAAATGTTGCTGCATGCTTTGAATGGCAAAGAGTAGCGCCATCTGGTGGACAAATCTAAAAATTCAAAATTGAAGGCGAGTATTTCAATATTTTTCAAAGGGGAATTTTTTGGCCTTAGATAACATGTGGCAGTCTTTGCATAGCTTAGCCATTTTAAGCTAATTTGAGGAGCTGAGACAACATTTCAAAAAATTTGACAAATATATAAATCCTTTTAACAAACATGAGCTATACTCATTCAGCTCAGCCAAAATAGTGTAAAAATGAAGAACAGAATGGCACAAAATGTCCCGAGCATTTAATAACATCTAAAAAATAATTAAATGAACAAAGCAAAATAGTCTAGTGCTTAAAACACAAGGTAAGTTTTTGGGGGCTAATCTTACAGGTACATCGTCATGCTCCACGGAGATGTTGCAGGCGATCCATGTGTCGGGTTCACTTTCATTTCTCGGTGGGATCGTCCTGATGACTGACAGAAAGAGCACATCTCTCTGAGCGACAGGCCATACTGTCTAAAACACAGAAGACACGTGATCGATTCAATCAACCAAAAACAGGTTGTGCAATATAACTGATGAAATGCGTAATGTGTTTCAGCAATCTCGAAAGGCACCGTGCACTCAGTATACCTTGTGTGTTTGGTACACAATGACGGCATTATCAGAGAGCTTTTCCACCACGTGGAAATTTTCAACTGTGGCTGTGGGAGGAAGAATTCACATCAGGTCATGGCAATAACACAAGGTTGACTTTCCTTTCCTAGTAATAACATGATGTGATAAAATGCAGATCTTACTCTCCCAGTCTAATCGGACTGCAGTGTCCCAGAAGTAGTGGCAGACCTCGTGTCCAGTTACCCCCTTCACAGCATGTGTCGCTTTGAGGGGATCCAGGACGATGCCGTTCTCCTCCACTTCCCTCCTGTATACCTGTTACACAACGCCACAGACAGAATATTACAAACACACTCACAACTTCACCCGTTACTAAAAACTGAGATGAATTTTTCAGACTTTTAAAGTTTTAAATCACCACTTCAGTGGAGTATTTTTCCACTGTAGCACAAATAAGTTACTACTGCAGTACCTTTTAAAACATGAATGAGATTTTAAAAAATCACGGCAAACAAGAGAAATGACTCATGAGAGCTTCTGTTCCCTGTCCTCACCTTCATCGCCCCTTCTTCTGCTACCAGTTGCCAGTTGGCATCTCCACCCTCCTCTTGGATGGAGTAAGCCATGTGATTCTGCACTGTTTCTTCCACCTAAGAGTAAGAAATTATAGTATTACAGTATTTATATGCCTGAGCAATCATCACACCTTCCACCTGTGTATTTTGTTTTGTTTTTTTAAACAGAGGTGTTGATAACAGTAAGAGGAGCCCTGAATTCCAGGAATGTCTTAAGCAAATTTACTATCCACTGAGGGAGCAACTAAATAAATATTAGACACTTGATATTGCTTGGATGTGTTATTCAAAACCTCAACAAAGCATCATGTCCCTGATTTCTCCCAGACTGTTGATTTCCTGTTCAATCCGTTACAAATTTTGCCATATGACCCAAGAAAAAGTTTTATTTTGTTGAATTGTCTGTGAAGGTTCTCGGTCATCCAGGTCATCGCAGTCTAAGGAGCTTAGGAAAGAAAAGCGTCTGGACTTCTTTAAGTTGCTCAAAGAAGTTTCACCTCTCATCCAAGAAGCTTCTTCAGCCCTAAGGTCAAATGGTGGAGAGTCCCACATTTAAGCTCTATGGGAATGCCCCCTCCCCAAGAGGAACATGGACCCCCTAATGATCCTCCACCAAACGATCTCTTTCACACGAACCAAGGTGTGAAAACGTGTGTAGTGTAGGTCACTACACACGTTTGTGTGTAGTGACCAGCCATGATTTCAGGTGAACTCATTGTGAAACCAAGCCCCACCCTACCATGTGATTTCCTGAGGTCAGAAGACCCAGGATGTGCGTGGCCGTTAAGGCGTCTGGGAAGGGATCTCAAAACTGGAGAAGCTTCTCAGATGAGAGGTGAAACGCCTTCAAGCAACTTAAAGAAGTCCAGGCTCCTTTCTTTCCAAGCTCCTTAGATTTTGTTGGATTATTTTACTATTACATCTGCTTTTGAATCTTGTGTTTAGGTTCACTTCCTGCATATGTGTGTTATAAATACAGACTGAGTTGTCTGCCCTTGCTGTGGAAAGTGGAAATCAAGTAAATTCCAGTCATGCACTGTAGACTGACTTTTTGGAGACCGTGTGATTAACCAGAGTTCTTTGTATTTTACCCTTGAGTTATGTAGATAGACGTGATAATGTGATACATTCTCAGACAAGTGTTGATGTTAACCTTATTGTAGAAATTCCATCACATTATATACTGAGCACAACCTGACCAAAACCAGCACCTAAGAGCTGAATCTGTGAATGTTATCTGAAGCAGATAACTGACTAGCTTGTCGAGGATGAGGAAGGAGAGTGAATATAGAGCTGTACAGCAGAGAGAGATTTTAAAAAAGAAGAAATAAAGGAATAAACAACAATAACTGAAAAAGACTCCACGGCAGCAGAGCAGAAGACACAACCTCAACCTGGAAAAGTAGTATTTTATATGAATTTGTACTTTAATATTGCTGTGAGCACAAAATGATGAGATTAAGATTAAGGTCAGGTATGTCGGCATCATCAGCACCAAGAAGACAACGCTTGATTTGTACAGAAATGATAAGACAAAGATAAGAGCAGGAACTTGTTGCCTTAAATTTAAACAAAGGTGAACAGGAGTAGGGTGACTGACACAGAGCAAACAAAAATATGGCTCGCACCTTGTTGGCAAATCTGTGTGTGCCGATGGTGGAATATTCATGATCAGAGGAAGCCGACGGTAGTTGAACTTTCCAGACCGCCTTTGACTGGTTCTGAGGGAAAGAGCAGATGAGTTAAGATGACCCCAAACGGGAGCAGCAAGAAAAAGAAGAAGATGACGATGGACCAAAACTAGAGTCCTGGTAGGAGAAGTGAGACGAGAAGCATATTGAGCCTATGCCCTTAAGATCAGCCGTTACTCTCCACTTACTAAAAACCTCTCATGGTCGAAAATTAAATTATGTTCATAGTATTTTGTTTCATCTCTACAGAATAAATGAAACTGAAGATAACATATGATGGGTTATTGGTTGTATTAGTGATGTGTTTCTTGGCAGCCTAATTTTGACCTAAAATGTACAGTAATTAACATATTATTACAGCTCGAGTGTTTGGTCATAAGAAAGTTTTGCACAGGCCTCTATGCAGTCCACAGTGCCACAGTGTCCTCAGGACTGGATGCAACCCCCCACCCTAAGAGCTACATTTCGGAGTCTACAGGCCTCAGTTAGCATGTTAAATGTTAACGTTCATGACAGTTCAAAAAGACTGAAAGATTGTGGCTTGTTTGGAAGGGTTGCCAACTTCTTCTCTCTAGAAAAAAAGAACATGGCTGCACATCTTATCTGAACAAATCACTAATAAGACCTTTGGACAGGTAAGACCAAAGTGTGAATGTTTGTCCATGATGAACTGCACTGTGTGTGGTGAAAACCAAACACAGCATATCAGTAAAAACATCAACATAGTGGTGGAGGGGTGATGATTTGGAGTTTGTTTTACAGCCAACCAAAGACTCCTCTCTATAACAAAGTCTTCTAGAGTCATATATTAAACTATTTGTCCAACATCTACTGTAAAGCTTTGCCTGCATGTCATTTAACAATGACCTGATGCAAAGCGTCAAATCTACAGCAGAATAACTGGGAAAAAAAAGAAGAATCAAAGTGTTGCAATGGCTCAGTCAAAGTCCAGAATGAGCTGTGCGTAAGCAAACCTCACTGAACTAAAGCACCGTTGTAAGGAAGCCTGGACCAAAGTTCCTCAACAATGATGTGAGAGGCTGATAAAGTCATACAGAAAGCATTTTGGGACGTCAGGTTATTGCTGTTAAATGTTCTCCTACAAGCTGTTGATTCGTGGGGTGCACTTAGTTTTCCTTTTCTTTCCACGTGACAGTTTCTGTTCCACTTTGTATTTTTATGTCCATTTCTCCTTTTGGATTTTATCTTTCTTTTGTCTACACAATGAAATGCTGCGAGTCCACATAACATCCGATCATGATACAACGAAGAAGTAAAATGGTTAGATTATATTCAAGAGTATATCCAGTTCAATTATTAATGTTTAATACAAGAAAGGAATTAGAGCAAACTTGCTAAAGTATCTGGACTTTGTTTTTTATTTGCTGTGTGGATAAAGTAACAAATTCAATCACGTGCCCCATAGTAAACTGTAACACTAAACAACAGAGAAATACTAGTAAAGTCAGAGGAACCAAGCACAGGGACAGGGTATAAAGGGAGGTGTCGGCATTCCAGACAACACTGCCCACAAAATCAACACAATGTATAACCAGGACGCAGAGACCTACTGTAACTGGATGGCTGCAGGTCTGCACAGGTATCCATCTTTGAGTCTCCTGTTTCAGCAGCTGTTTCTTCTTACTTTTCCGTGACTGCTTCGGTGAACTGTGCAATGAAGTCCCGGTACTCATTTTCTAACTTACTCTCTGTACGAGTAGGTGTGTCCCGCTCCTCTGAGTGTTTGCTCTATGACCGTTTCTATGTCTCTACCCCACACATATGCAGTTCAACTTCACATACATAACCAAACAGTGATAAGTTTGAGGTTGATTCACTCAGGTAGTGTAACTCACAGGAAATGCTTCCCGGCTTACCTTTACGCAGAGAGAGAGAGAGAGAGAGAGAGAGAGAGAGAGAGAGAGAGAGAGAGAGAACTGGTTTATCAAGATCAGCTGAGAGGATCAGGTCATACACGACGAGATCTTTTAAAGACACAGGCCAATCAGTGCCAACGTGAACACGAGTGTGTGCAGGAGCTCAAAATGTCCACTTGTCTGCATGTTTATTGAGCTATAACTGTAGACGTTGAATTTGATAACAGGTAACAGTAACCATTTTTTTATCCGGATAGCTGGATCATGGAGAGGACCGGTGAACTGACTTTTCCCGTTTTCCTTGCTGGCCTCCTGTCTCTTTTCCATTTGGATCCGATTTGATTTGCATTTTCAGCAAGAGGCCCAAAACCAGATCTAGCTTCTATTAAAGTTGGTGTGTAAAATATTCACCGCTAGATGTCAGTAGTTATTCTTCTAATTGCTCATATTTACAATGTATTGTATTTAAGGACTGATGAATAAGTAAAATACAGAACACAGTTGAAAGTACATTTTTTAAACAACCTGTTATAAAAACAAAATTATTTGCAAAATCTGTCAAAAAAAATGCTTAAAATAAAAATTACTACATTCACTGAACTTAATTCAAGCTTTTTAACCACGTTTAGAAGCCATTGGACTTCAGAAATTAATCAGGTATAACATACAACCACTAAAATTAATGCTGTTCAGGAATGCAGTAACAATATTTTAGCATATATTTTAATATATCACACATTCAGGTAGAATAACCATTACAGAAATATACAAACAAAAAATTTGGTAACAACCAAAACTGTTAATTTAGGGCTACTTTGGTATAAACCTGACATTGGAAGGTGGTGTGAAAATGTAAACGCTCTACATAAATTACACAGATGTGATACAATGCAGTTGACAGTAAAAAAACAAAACAAAAACACACATACACACAATTGAAATAGGTCGAACAATGGATCCCTGTGGAACAGGGAATATTGATGGCGAAGTTCTAGATCTTCAGTGATACAAGATGCAATGTTCCTGACTCCAGGTCTGTGTGTTTATAACTTAAAAAAAACAACAAAAAAAACACACCCTTAACAGTTTTTTGTATATTAATTTTAATTTACAGAACATTGTCAAATTGCAATACATTTAGTATTTAGTGCAAATAACATTTCTGATGTACAACTTAGAAATATACAAAGTGTGTAGATTACTGACAAAATATCAAAATTAAAAACACTAAATGCATTCTTCAGCTGACACCGCTCATAGATCTAGCTCTTATCATTATCGGCAAAACAATTATCCAGATCTCTCCTAACCTCAAAACTATGCAGATTTACTGATTGCTAAACTCCCAACTATTGATGGCATTGAACACAGTCTAAATTGAAACCTTGAGGTAAGATGATGTGAAATGCTGACCCTCCCCCTCCCAACCCCACCCAGTTTGATTTCAGTGTTGATAAATGCACGTCTGGTGGCTGAACAGTAGAGAAAGCCAGATCTCCTGGCGTCTAAGGCATACTGGGGGTAGTTTATCAGTCAAAGTGCAGGAAACCACTGCACTGTAGTGTGGCATGTGAAATGTAAAATCAGCGTCTGACTGAGAAAATAGGGAACAGAAAGATTTTCTTTTCCCTGCCTCACCAGGGTCTGAAAATAGAGACGAGAAAACCTAGAGGGTACAAAATGTATCCATTCAGCTCTCAAAGAAAGAGAGGAATCTTCGAACCAGACACTAGGGCCGGTCCTTTGCAAATATCTGTCAGAAACCGCATGCCGACTGACAAATACATGCAAATACCGCAACTTAGCATCTATCTAACTACATCATCTAGATAGTTGAAAATATAGTCCAACGCAAGTCAATTAGACTTAGTAAATGCTCCTCATCACCCATGTTGTATCTCATCTGCCCATTTCTGTCATCAAATTCAAGCATTTAAGAGTCAATTCACATTTATCACAATTGATAATCTATTTGAAATCTTACGGTTTTCTCTGTACAATACATTGTGTCCACGGTGCTCTCTGAAGCTACTTTATAACAATCTAGAAATGGATAGACTTCAAAGCTTTAGGCTCTGACCCCCCATCAAACTACTGAGTCGTCATAAGAGGGTCAGGAGAAGGCAAGAAAGAGGAAATAGTGTACCACACCTCATCTGTGCTTTCGCTGTAAATATCGGTTCTCTTTCCTCTTTCATGGTAGTTACTTTAGCAGCAGCAAAACAAGTAGCTGTAATACTAGTGATTAGAGCAAACCCCCCAAAAAGTCAAGAAAAGTGTAATCATAGTAAATGTACAAAACAATTTACAAAAAAAAAGAAAGAACAAAAGACAAATAAAAAACAAAAAGCAAATTACCGGTAACAATTTGAAAACTGCTTCGGAAATGTTTGAGCTTACGTACAAACGAACCCATGACCAACAGGTTATAATCTAACTAAGATGATAACTACTGATCCATTAGGGCCAAAAGCAGTCTCATCTTCAAGCAGCACGTCCTGATGGTGCAGTGACAGGTGAATGGTCATGTGATCTTCAACAGTCACTTCAACAACATAGTCTCCCCAGCAGGTGAACTTGGCACCTCTGAAAGCCTGAAATGAGCGAGATTAAAAGAAATCAAAACAATAAATTGAAGCCAGTCTATTTATCTGCCGTTTCAATTTTTCATGATTTAAAATGACAGATACCACACCAACCAGGAGATCTCTCTGTGTAATAAAGTCAGGATACAAAAAACAGGAGAATACAAAAACAACTACCGTATATATTCCATTAGTAGCATGTCTCTTTTAAACGCCGGTTTCTAATAAACGCTGGTTTGAAAACATGTCACCATAAATAGACGCCGGTCTCCAATAGTAGCCGGGCGACCTTCGACCCGGAAGTCCCTCCGTCTTCTTTTTAAATTTTATTGGCGGTTGGCAAACAACTGAATGGTGCATTACCGCCACTAACAGGTATGGAGTGTGACTGGAACGTCGCTAAAAAACAAAACAAACAAAAACAAACAAACAAAAACAAACAAAAACAAACAAACAAACAAAAACCTCCGTGCTGTCGTCAGTCCTCCAGCGTCTCATCACTCGGTCAGCTGTTTCCAATCAGCCGTCATCTACGACCAGCAGCATTTAAGCTGGATGCAGCGACCATCGAAGTGGGATTATTACACTGAACTGGAACTGTCGGCTAGCGAACCTGCTAACTTTGCTAATCTTCTGCTCTTTTACTTCTTTTGAGGAGAGTCGGCAGAGAGAAGTTTCGGGGAGCACCACTCGTGCACTGGGCTACCACAGACAAGGAGACACTCAGGAGCAAAGGAGGAGCACAACTGGGAACTGCATTATTTGTGAACTGTTGTAATACATTTAGGTTTTTTCACCTAAGTCTAAAAACTGTGCCTGGGTCCTCTTTCCCTCTCACTTCCGCAACAATTCCGAGAAGGGAATAAAAGCCGGTCTCTTTTAAACGCCGGGCCGGCCATCTAATTTTTTGAATAAACGCCCGGGCTACAATTGGAAGATATACGGTATGTATAGAAGAATGTATAGAATAGAATAATCCTTTAATTGTCCCACAGGGGGAACTTTGGTTGTAACAGCAGCAAAGAAACACTAACAGAACAGAAACACATTTTTTTACAGAAAAAGAATATTTACAGAGCACAGTACTGGAAAATGTAAGTTGCTAATAAGAGTGTGGTTTTGTGGTAGTTGTTACCTGTTTGAATTTAGAAAAGGATGGGCTTCCCAGCAGTTTTCTCCTGGACGTAGGAGGTGAAGCGTTTGAGGAACTTGGGATATTCTCGCTTTGCCACGGCTCTGAGTACTGATGCTGGAGCCCAGCCTCCGGGGTTTACTGCAACCATACAAAGGGCGGGGGTCACAAAAAATGATAAAAATGAAAAACAAAACAGAACCCAATGTGTTCCTGCTGACTAATGATACAAGAAAAAATTTTTTTTTTAATTTTAATATATAAATATATATATATAAATATATATATATATATATACACACACATATACACACGCAAATACAAATAAAAGTCAGTGATTCAGTGCACTGAGAGCTGTAGCTGTTTAGAGAGGAAATTTAACATTTATTAAATGAACATTCTTTAAACCGCTCTGCATCTCCGACAATAAACTGGCTCAAGATTCACCCTGCAGCGCTGCTTTATGTAACAACCTCTTCGTCTGCAGGATGAGGGAGAGAAGATGCAGCCTGGACTGAAATTTCAAAGAAACCCAGGCTGTGATCCTCGTGTCAGAGCAGCTCTACAAGGTTTAACAAAAACTGCTGATATCAACTTGTTTCGAATGAGGATAAAGGTGTAAAATCATTTTTCACCCAACATCTTACACAGCTGAAGATTGTCACACTAGATCCATATACACTGAAACTACTCGATCCATAATTTTTCTTTTAAGGCCTTTTGTGATCTGTGGTTAAATCACTCTAATTTCTTTGTCTGTACCATTTACACTGACATATGTATTTGACATTCGACATGTGCTGTTCTCATTTTCGGGTCTAGTGTTTGTTTTTTGTTTTTTTACGTAAAGTGTGGGAAAAAAATTATTTGATCCCCGATGAAGTTGAGTTTGATTACTGACAAAGAAACAAACAATTTCTAACTTTTATGGTAGTTAGTTTCATTTTGATGGAGACAGAATATCAAGCAAAAATCTAGAAAAACACATTTCATGAATGTTATAGATTATGTCATTGACTCGTAAATATTTGATCTTCTACAATCCAGGCAGATTTCTGGTTCCCACACAGAAAACAATCAATTACATAAAGTAGCTTGTTAGGTGTATAAAGCACACCTGTCCACAAAATCAGTTTCTTCTACTCCAACCTCTCCATCACCATGGGTGAGACCAAAGAGCCATCAAAGGGCATCAAGGACCTGATCTTAGACCTGCACACAGGCTGGAATGGTCTACAAGACCATCAGCAAGAAGCTCTGTGACAGATGGTCATTTTATATTTCTTCCATTTCTGAATAATCGCACCAACAGTCATCCACAGGCTGGAGCTCCAAGATTATGTCTCATGATGTGGAGATGATCACAAGAAAGGTGATTGATCAACCCAAAACTAAACTGAGGGAGCTCATTAGTGATCGTGATCATGATCATTGAATAAAACTGACAAACTGATTTGAGATTTGGTTTGAGCCTCTGGCATTTACAGTAGATTAGATTATAGCAGGATTGCTGTTGCTACACAGGTTTTGTTTTGCTGGCTGCTCATATTGCTTCAGGCACATATGCTAAGATCAAAACCAGATGGATTTCAGAGGTATACTTACCATTGGCAACATAGTTGATCTTACACATGATGTTGTCTCTGCTTATTTCTTTGTCACCCTCTGGTGGGCTGACCAGCGTTTGGCAGATCATTGCAACATTGATTTTGGCACGAACACACCGGTTTGTGGGCTGAAAGTTAAAATAAACAAATAAATATAAAAATAATAAGAAGAAAAACAAAATGCAAACAACCGCCAAGCTAACAACTGTCACTGTAGCTGAACTGACAGGGTAAGGTTAATGCTGTTCTCCCATTTCACCCAAAAAAGCCTTGTTTGAAAAAATGAGGATGTGAATGCATGTTTTAATGAACTTAACACCGTACGTTGATGTAAACAAATATTCTTAAAACTGTTTGTCTGACAAATAACACACTTAATGCATTAAAGCTCAAATCCAGACCTAATAACGCTCTGCCTACAATCAACTTGCTGTTTACATTAGTGTGCACACCAACATAATATATGCAGAAAAAACTTAAGACTGATTTGACAGGAGAGGGCACAAAATGTTGAATTCATAACCTCACAATGCAAATCTATTGTCCGCTTTCTGTTTGTAGGTGGAAGTTTCTTATCATTGAAAACTAAGCACAGTACATAATGCTGTAGATACTGTACTCCACTGTTTTGCAGACAGGCACAGACAGATTAAGCATCTCAACATTTGCCAGGAAAGAGCGTGTTTATGACAGCAAATGGCTCCCCGAGTTGGAAATGTATCCTGGAAACTTACTGCCTCGATTCTGCTGCTGTAAACGCACAAGTAACTGTGAGACTGTCTCACAAAGCCCTCACTTCTCTTGGCACTGCTAACTTAGTGTTATATTTGGACCGTTTTACCATTCAGAGGCATACCAAGATTTCAATGCGCCTGATATGTAATCACTCACTGTGTCAGAGTGTAGGCATTTTTAACACGACTCCATCGCTGAATAGTATCAGAATTGGGTGGTTAAACGAACACATAATGGAAAAACAACACAATGTAAGCCTTTGAGGGTTAATCTTACAGGGGCGTCATCGTGGTCCACAGAGAAGTTGCAGACCAGCCATGTGTCGGGTTCGTTTTCATTTCTTGGTGGAATCATCCTGATGGCTGACAGATAGAGTACATCTCTCTGAGAGGCAGGCCACACTCTCTAAAAACATGAAAGGCAAAATTCAGCAGGTAAATCAAAAACAGGTCGTTTAATGCTACTGATGAAAAGGCACCGTGCACTCAGTATACCTTGTGTGTCTGGTACACAATGATGGCATTATCAGAGAGCTTTTCCACCACGTGGAAATTTTCAATGGTGGCTGTGGGAGGAAAAGTTCACATCAGGTCATGGCAATAACACAAGGAAAGTCAAATAGTAATAACATGATGTGATAAAATGCAGATCTTACTCTCCCAGTCTAATCGGACTGCAGTGTCCCAGAAGTAGTGGCAGACCTCGTGTCCAGTTACCCCCTTCACAGCATGTGTCGCTTTGAGGGGATCCAGGACGATGCCGTTCTCCTCCACTTCCCTCCTGTATACCTGTTACACAACGCCACAGACAGAATATTACAAACACACTCACAACTTCACCCGTTACTAAAAACTGAGATTAATTTTTCAGACTTTTAAAGTTTTAAATCAGGTTCAGGTCACCACTGAAATCACCACTTCAGTGGAGTATTTCTCCACTGTAGCACAAATAAGTTACTACTGCAGTACCTTTTAAAACATGAATGAGAGCATTCTTTGTACTCACTTTCATTTCTCCTTCTTCTACCACCAATTGCCAGTTGGCATCACCCCCCACCTCCTGGATGGAGTAAGCCATGTGATTCTGCACAGTTTCCTCCACCTAAGAGTAAGATATTAATTTATTCATATGTTAGACAATCTTCTCCGTCTTTTTTATTTTTAAACCAACAAGGCACAGTTAGAAAGGAAGTGAGTTTACTGTATTTAAGGTTCCTATGCTCAGGTGTAATGATTTACAGCCCTGACCAATCAACACACATTTCTCCTGTGCAGCGATTGTTTAACAACATAGCAGGCATGAGGAAAACTACTGGTGTGTCAGAATACAGGAATGTCTTGAGCAAATACATTATCCACCAAGCAGTAACCTAATAAATATTAGGCACTTGATACTGCTTGGGGGTGTTATTCAACATCTCAACAATGAGTTAAAAATATAGTGCAAAGCTAACCTGGATTCATGCCTGTTCATGCTGTGGAAGGAGATGCGAGAAGTGAGGAAAGGAGGAGGTGGAAATGAACCAAATTCCTAACATGCACAGAAGACCTACTTTGTGGTGAGGACAACTCAACCTGCTCTCTCTGGAAATTTCAACACTGACTAGGTAGGATTTTTTTTTTTCTTCCCCTCATGGGTCAGTGTAGAGCACAATGCATAAACACTAGTATACTATAATCCTTTTAACACAGGGAATATTAGTGAAATCCTGGAGTGAGTGGTTAGTAGACATGCTGTTTGCTCATGCTCTCTGTGACTGTCATGAAAAGCAGCAGGCTGCTCTTAGCTGACCATGCACAGTACCTGAGGGCTGAATCTGTGAATGTCATCTGAAGCACTGATTAGCTCGATCGAGGACAAGGAAGAAGAGTGGCTATAGGGCTGTACAGCGGAGAGAGGGTTGAAAAAGAAAGGAATAAACAACAAAAACTGAAAAAGACACCACAGCAGCAGAGCAGAGGACACGACCGCAACCTGCTAAAGTAGGATTTCATATGAAGCCATCACGTTAGCTCTTGAAAAACACTGCAGTGAGCACAAAATGATTGCTAAACAGTTAAGATGATAAACAGTTAAGATGATAAACAGTTAAGATGACGCATGGCCACATCATGAGTAATTTTTCAGGCATCAGCACCAAGTAGGCAGTTCACACCGGCTGTAAGATGACTTTGATTTTTACAGGAATTATAAGGCAATGAAAAGAGCAGCAACTTGTAGCCTTAAATTACAACACAGTGGGATAGGAACAGGGTGAAAGGTATAGCGAAAATAAAAATATGCTACGCACCTTGTTGGCAAATCTGTGTGTACCGATGGTGGAGTAGGCATCACTAGGAGAAGCCAGAGTTAATCGAGGTTTCCTGACCTTCTCTGACTGGCACTGAGGGAAACAGGGAACAGAAAAAGTCTGTTTATAGATTAATTTATTAAAGATTCCTGCTTTTGTTTTTTTAATCATGTCCAGACTTTGCGAGGCACATTTAGATCGTCATCACACCTGCTCCTCTATCTTGTCTTGTCTGTCCAGTGCAGCTTCCACTGCATCAAAGAACTCCTCTTCATTGATCAGACTGTTGGGCCCCTCCTGTGAAGAAACAATAACAAGCACACAATGTCAGAACTTTTGATTCCTGTGAGAAAAGCCTCAGCCAAGATTAAAAATAACAGGGATTTGCAGCATCAGGAAATCTTCCTGCTGTTGTGATCTTTTTTTTGTTTTTGTTTTTTTTGTTTTGTTTTTTTTTAATCGAATCCGTTTAGCTTATCTGATTTTGCTGTACCTCGTAGTCTGGGCCTCCATAGTGCGACTTCTTCTTCAGTTCATTCACAGCAGACTTGTAGGCATCTTCTACTTTCCTCCTCTTTTCCAGCTCCTGCATAAACACACACAGAGGATGCTGTTATGGTTAGTTCAGCTGTATTGACACTTTACACGCTCTACGTTTTTATTTAAACACAGACACCCATTGAACCAGCACCGTAGCCCTGAAATTTTCTTGACGTCATCCAACACAAGGACATGTGACAACACAACCATCCACTGCAGTCAGATTCTACTTTAACCGTTTTTTTTTTTACCTGCTAGAAAAAAAAAAGTCTGTGCAATTTCCTGCCAGGCACATGAGTTGTCTGTTTAATTCACAGCAAGAGAGAGGTCTCCTGCATCTTTTATATACAGGCAACTTCCTCCCCAAAACCAAACAGAGTTTTTCCAATAGTGTGGGGACAGAAATACACCATTTCCTGTTGTGTGTTATGTCTTACTTCAGACAATGTCCCAGCCTCATTCTCATAACATTGTCATGAGTTTGTGTGGAAACATTTCCTGTCACACCAAACACTATACTTAAATTAACACCATGACAGGTGAAAATAAATAAATAAAAAAAATAAAAATAAAAGTGAAATAAACTACCCCATTATTCATCCATGTGTTAAATATGTTATGTCTATAATATCCATCCATCCATCCATCCATCCATACACACACACACACACACACGTCTATGTCTATCTATATATAGTGTCTATAATGTTATTTGCCAGGACCAAAAACATCATTTCACACCAATAATCTAAACGACTGCTTGTATAGAACAGAGAACTAAACAAGTTGGACTATATTCCAGTGTCACTGTTATAATAAAATGTACCACTTAAAATAACAGGAATACAATCAATCAGCTGTCTGTGAAAGAAAATAAATAAACATACAGTCTAACAATTTAGCTGTGTCTAGGAAAAAGGATAATTCAAACAAACGTTTGACATACTGCAATAAACAACAACAAAAACAAGAAAACCCAAGCAAAAAGCAGGCTGAACCAAACAGGCTCATCTATGCACGCGCGCACACGCACACGCACGCACACACACACGCGCACGCACACACGCACACGCACACGCACACACACACACGCACACACACACACGCACACACACACACGCACACACACAACACAATCAAGCTCTAAAAGAGATACTATTAAATGCAGAAAAATAAGACGCAAAGTCCAAGAAACTGAACAAAAGTGCAAAGAGAGGCGTAGATATATTCCAGAAAACACAAAATAACCAGAATGTCATAGTGTAGTAACTTGTGTACAACTACGGTCCTGACATACAGAGACCTACTGTAAAGAAATGGCCATGGGTCTGCAGAGGTATCCATTTTTGTGTCTGATGTTTAAGCAGCTCTGTCGTCTTCCTTTGTAGCGTTCTCTTTGGCAAACTTTGCCTTGAAGTTCGAGTACTCATCTTTTAATGTAAACTTCAAGTGTGAGTAGGTGTGTCCTGTTCCCCGAGTGTTTGCTCACATACATCACCAAACGCTGATAACTTTGAGGTAGTTTCACGCAGGTATTCTAACTGTAAAAGGCTTCCTGGCTTTGAGGGCTGGGTAGGAGCACACCTGCCCGACACAGGGGAGGGGAAAAACTGGTTTGACAAGTCCGGATTATATGATGAGCCCTGAAGAGCATTCCTTTAAAGACACAGGCCACTCGCCTAATATTAATGAATATGAGTGTGTTATGGGAACTCTGACATATCCATATGTTTGTTGACCCATATTTGCCAATAGTAGCAAGTTTATATTAAACCTTTCCAGTGGATAGTTGGGTTACTACCCGAGCAGAGTTTCCAGTCTCCTTTTGGACTGGATGAGATTTGCTGGAACCACTTAACATAAGACAAACAGACTGAAGAACAAATAAAGACTACAAGATGAAGCTGAGGATTATTAAGAAATAATAAAAACACATCTAAACTAATAACTCCAAAAGAGTCAAGTCTACACTATTTAGTCAAACCTATGTATTTAATACAGAATCCCTCTGTAACCTTTCCAAAACAACCACTGCACCTTTTTAATTATAAATGTTGCAATACGTTAACTATCAAGTCTAGACAACAGAGTGTTGCATCACAACATCAAAGACAGAGCTCAAAAGAAAACATCGAGCTCTTTAAGGGAAATGGAAGCAACACTCAGCTCCTCAATCAGCAGCAGTACCCACAGCAGTGGCTGCAGACACGCCCATTGAGGAAACTTCACTCCGAGTCCAAACCGTACCTTGTCCAGTCTTTTCTGCCAGCTGTCTTCTCGTTTCACCATCAGCTCAATGCAGTGGGACAAAGTGGAGAGGATGCCTGCTGTGGTGGCTTTGAAAGTGATGGCTTCACCTTTAAAGTCTATCCCATTAATACCTTTAGGACTGGCAGGAGAAAACACTGGCACAGAGAGGAAAATAGAAAGCAAGAGCGAAAATAAACAATGCTGTTGAATGCACTGAATTGGTTATAAACAGGCCAAATAATGCAACGGAGAGTCAGAGTATGTACAGGAAGACTCACATTTCTCTTTGCTGCCATTATTGTTGTGGTTATATTCGCTGTCGGGTCTCGCAGAGGTGGGAAAGTCGTCGTCATCATCCTCTACTAGTTAAGAAAACAACAAGCAGTCATAGCTTCACCTCCCTGCTCTGCATAGTTATTAGTGTATAACTTAATATTTTAAAACCTATTCCATGCCCTTAATAATCAATACATGGCCACATAATTGTAGGTAACACATTAAATATCTTTGCGCAAACAAAACAATTAGGGTTGTGTCTGCATTATAATACAAATTCAATACACATAGTACAAATAAAAAAAACCTGAAGGCAAATTTAAACCCACATAATGTCTTGTTAAATTATTGATTTCTGCATCCTTTCTCAATGAGCATTACCTACTGTCATACTGCATGAAACAGATAAAAAAGGATCTCTGTAAATGTTCTGCTTTGCTTTGCCAGAAAACAACAAAGCCAACTCCCCCACACTGCTCCAGAGATCACTGTTTTACAAACAGAGGCTACTCAAAACAAATGTAAATCTATTTGAAGTAAATCTGATGCTATGCAAGCTCAATAACCAGTCTACCTCTGTCCCTCTGAAATTCATCTTTGGAAACAGCATCCGCACAGGAATCAAAGTACTTCTGCAGGGTGTCCACTTGTCTGCACAGGATGTCTCGGAAAGTTTCCATTTCTGCAAGTTTCTCACGCAACCTGTGCCCCTTCTGAGCAGAGGGGAAAAAAAAAATATTGAGAAAAAAAAAAAGATGACTCTCTTAAACAGATCTTTCAACTCAGTCACTGATGACTATGATATACCTTGAAGGAGGATGTGGATGTGGAAGACAAGGCACTAGCTGCTGAGGTGAGAGACAACATGGAACCATGACGCCTCAGACTCGTTTCTGAACCGTAACCGGACTCAGCCTGCAGGTGCGTGGGAAAGTGGGAGGACAGCAAGAGAGACACAAAACAAAAAGGTGAAGAAACAAAGAGGAGGGAACAAAAGATCAGTAAAAAGGCACAAAACATTAAACAAACTGCAATATAATAAGAAAAACTGGTGATCATCAAAGCTAGACATAGGGAGCTCAGTCCCTGACTAATGCTTAGCTGGACCTGAGCAGGACCCACACCTACACAGAAACACTCCCTCACAGTCTGCTGAGACGGACCAAGGCTGACGAAGAGACGTGCAGAAACCCAGCCTTTAGGCCTGATACCTGCTGGCTGAGTAACCCTGGAAATAACTGACAAGCTAATTTATTGAATTCACAAGGGTTTATTGTGACTATTGTGATGTGTGTGAGAACATGCAGTGTATCATTTCATTTTAAATGACAAAACTGATTTATGACCAGGATTTAGGGAGTGGCAGTGATGACATCCATTCTGCAACGGCAAACTGATGACTTCGAGATTCCTGGGACTACTGAGTCAGCAGAGTTATACAAATGTATATGTAATATATAAACTTGAGTTTTATATAAATGTCCATACAAAGACAAAAATCTCTAAAGCTATACATCCCACACACAGTTGTCAAACTATCCATACAGACAGCAAATTCATAACCCATTATTAAAGCCTCACCTTTCCTTACGCAGTATAAACAGTGCTGTTTGAAATTATTTTACATGAATCATTATTTTGCCGTGGTGGTAATATGTTTTAAGACTCTCAGGTGATTTCCTAAGGTTTAGTCATGGCTTTGTGTCCAATCTTCCACTTGATTTCAAAATTAAGATGTGGTTGCAAGCTATTTCTGTTGGCTAATTGGCATGCAGAAACATTTCCTGACAACAGTGAGCAAACTGAAGAGGAATCAGGTGACAATCTTGAGAGCGCGCCCACATGAAATTCCACTGCTGCAATATCCCACAGAGCGACAGACTGAGAAAACCAACACTAAACAGCAGCAACCAGGTAACGATGTAAGTGTTTAAGACCATAGCAACAGAAAGCTCAATCACTCAATAAAGAGATTGCTGTGATATTAACACGGTTATTGCTTCACAGTTGCATGCATTCTGCAAGCAGTCAAGCTGCAGTTTACATCTGTCTGCACATGACCTTTTAGTTATGAAATGTCAATACTTTGTGAATTTATTGCAGATATTTGTCCGAATTTTAGTCAACCTTTTTCCAGCAGTCATTCTCACACGAAATAGGAGGTGATTACTAACATCAGCAAAGGTTTGAACTGTTTAGGTACAACGCTTTAATTTATGAGAGTAGTAAAACCTGTGTTTATCTATCATTTCATATTAAAATGGCTGCTGTATAAACATGCTATTCAGTTATGAATTCTTGAATTATTTCCAAAAGCATACTTCGTAAGGTCGTGGTGGATTGTGACCTCTGATTGTAATCAGTCATACTTGAGTCCAGGTGGATATTTGTGCCAGAGTTGAGGAAATTCCCTCAAGGCGTTTCCGAGATATAACATTAACGAGAACGAGCTGGATAGGCAATCTCAAAACACAATAAAACTGACATGCTAAAGCATGTATTTAGTACAAAGCAGTATATCATTTCTCAGTTTCAAATGCTACACAAAGATACGATTTAAGTAATAAGCAGAAAATAAGAAAATGTACTCCTCCCCTCTACCACAGTGTTTGACACGCAGTTAACCTTTTACAACATTTGTCTTTTTCATACAAGACACACATCATCACCACACAAAGAACGCTACAGAATTAATTTAAATTCAAAACAGCAACAATAACGCACTAACCACAGACACATTCACTGAACTGCACACCGTAATGACACAGACTACATATACAAACGCACCGAGAGTCCAAAGTCAAAGCAACTGTTTGTTTTAAAACAATGTTCTGCTTTCAGGCCGGCTGTCACTGGATAGTCAGCAAAATATAAACATAACAATTCCAAAAAAAAAAAATAAAATGTTTTTTTCTACATTTCTACCCTGATAGCAAAGCTGCAGCATGTCAAACGCCAATCTACAAATATCAATATTCAGATAAACGCCATAGCAACTGTATTTGTTGATGGATTTCTTAGAGTGATAATGATTTCAACTAAACATGAAGATCTATTACTTCTTATTAAGAAGGCCAGTCACAACACTTAAGACCTACACGGGTTAATAAAGGCTTGGCAAAAAGTGTTACGGATATCTTACAACAAAATAAAAAACAAATACATAAATGCAAAAATAAATAAATATTGTAAAAGTTGATTTAATGTGTTAATATAATAATATACCAACTAAAAATCCAGTGAAATGCGACATCTCCATTCCCTCCCATCACTGAAGGAAACCCACTGCTTGTTGAAGGCTTTCTAAACAAGAGAGCCTTAAATCTTAACATATATTTATTCTTTTCTGCATTTCTTGCTAATACAGATTATTACATTTGATTGACAATATATAATTACTATTTTTATGTGGATGACAGATGCTATTTTTACACCGAGTTTTTGAGAGTTTTACACTGTTAATTTGGTACAAACAGGGAAAGCAGTAAAATGCAATGAAGCAATGGAGAGACCAACCTGTGACCAGAGACGGGTATTTTTATGTACCCGACCAGTTGCATGACAACCATGCAAACTTAACTCCCACTCATTCTCAACAATTGAAATGGCATCCTGATCTGAAGGCTTTGTAATGTTGATGCTGATGAAATGAGGGTAAATGCGATCACTGTAAACTCCTCAGAGATTGTCGATACATCTGAGGTCATTGCTTCTTTAGAAAAAATAAATGTCAGCACTTGACTGTGCAGTTTAGGTCTAATTTCCTACTAATAGTGACTAAGGCTGGCATGCAGTGAAGTTCAGTGAAGAGGCTTGTTCTCCTTATGTCTCAATTTAAAATACTACATGCAAGTACAAAAAAAATAAAAAAATAAAAATCTATGCAGTGGGAACAACGGAAGAGATGGATCACATCATTTTTACTGCCATAAAACTGGCATCCTAATTAAAGATTTTAGTGATGGGTGACAGGGAGCAAGCAGCATGCCAAAGTGCTAAAAGCCCACCATCCGGCCATTCCAACAGCCAAAGCAGAGCAGGACACTGCGGCAGTCCCGGTGGTTTGCTGGCCTCAACATGGCCAGCCGTTTCCCCCAACACTCCCAATGTTGTGACAGTTCAGAAGCTTTAATCCGGTATTCCCGTTTCCCAGGAAACACCGCACTATTAAACAAAAGGGAATAGGAGGAGGAGGAGGAGAAGAGAAGCCATACAGGCTTTAACTTAGCTCATCAAGTAAAAGAACAGAGCTACAAGAGAAGCAAAGGAAGGACAGAGAAAAGCAGTCATTTCCTCCGTAGCGAACAGAGGCGAGGCAGACACTAGCTGCACCGTCTCCGTCAAAAGCAGGAGTCTTCTAAATTCCTTGGTAGAGCGAAACAAGGTCCGCTGTCAGTCAGTCCTTTACAGTCACACACACGAGCTCAAAGACACAAACACAAACATGCCCTCCACTCTGGCTGCACAGATGCATTAACAGACCACACACCCTGATATGTGAAACCTTTTCCTCTTGTCCGGCTTTATGTCCGGCATCCATCACTGCGCAAGCAACCGTGACTGTGTGTGTTTGCATGGAAGAGTAAGAGCGAGAGAAGGGTAAAATGAAGGGTGCATGCATGTATGCACTAGAGTGAAACGCAGGCTGTCTCGGGCTGTTTGTGTAATAAACCAATAAAGTATGGGTGGGCGAGTGAAGAAGCATACTGTATATTATGACAGAGAGAGAGAGAGAGAGAGCGAGTGGCAGAGAGTGGGAGGCAAGGAATAATACTTGTCTGGAGCTTTACTTCTATCTACTTCTCTCCTTTTATCTCTCCTTTACAAGGAGATGTGAAGGGACCAGTGGAGTTCAGACAGTCCTCAAAACCATCCCAAAGAAGTGGCAGCAAACCCACAAATAAAACACAGTAAATATTCCCCACACCCTCTTATATCACCCCTTTGAATGCTCCTAAATGGATGGGCCTTCACTGTGCAAAGGAGAGTTTTATGTGTCCCTCTTGATTTTTGTTGCTGTGAGAACGGGCGATTAAACAAATGTATTATTCATCAAGAGCCGCACTTAACGTCCCCACATTTAGCACGACTTTTCCCACCAACACAAACACACCCACACATAAAAACACAAATGGATTTGCACAAAAACTGTTTTACATCTGACCAGCTTAATTTTGCAGTGGTGACATGCATATAATAGCCATTTGCTTTTGGGATGTTTAAAACCTGGAATCATTAGTCAACCCACATTAAAGCAAATTAAGAGTTGTTAAATACTGATTATTAACTTGCCCTGTATGAATCTATAAAAGTGGCACAAAAAAGAATGCCACAAAGTAAGAAAAGGGTAACCCTTCAAGGATTTCAATTAAAATGCACTGCAATCACACTGATGCTGGAAAGGTGCTGTTATATGTGTGCTCTATTGTTGCAAAGAGATGAAGCTGGACAGAAAAAGAACCTATGAATTAAATATTTATAGCACATGTTTTAGAGTTTCAGCAAAAAAGTTAGTATATGCTAATTAGCCTGAAAACACAGACAAACAATATTGCTCATAGTGTGCGCTGCATGATGCAAGTCCTTCTTTCTCCAATTGGGAGCAGTACAAACACTACAGTAATGCTGAGGTGGTGCTGCATTAAGCTCACTGAGGTTACTGTGGGTTACAGTTCAGACATAACTTTGAAATACTCTCACACCGTTGTTAATGGACTGCAGACCTCAGGTCACTCACACCCACACTAAAAAACACCCAGCAGCACTCACAAAGTGAACCCACAGCACTCTACAGTGGAGAAGCAAGGCTTATGAGTATTCATAAAAAAGTAAATGTTTTTTGAACGGTGCATGTTCACTGGGCTACAATAATAACCACTATAAAAACAAGTCTCTTAAATTATACATCATTTTGGCATGGACCATGAAAATAATGTCCCACCGATGTAATGCACTGCAGTTTTCCCACGAACCACTTTAAAGTAAGGCAGTACTCAATTAAACTCCATTCAGCTTCAGGAATGTCACTCTGTCCAGTTAGGAAGCACAATGCTGTTTCAGTGAAAGTAACAACAGGTGCATCTGAGAGGCAACAAAACTGCAAAGGGAATGCATTTGCAGCTGATGGCCTCTCTCCTTGTCACTACTGCTAGTATGAAAAAGCACCTGCAGCCTATTTACGCTAAATAGGTAGTCCAGCTACTTAAGGAAGTGACATTCACACATGCTACCACCCCCAGAAGATATGTGCGTCTCAAAGACTGTGGAGGAGACAAGATGGTACAAGACGAGATCTAGACAGGGTTGTAGAAGGCCATCAACTCCACAGCAGGATAAGTATCTGCTTCTTTATGCAACGACAAACAAATGGAGCACTGGGCGAGTCCTCAACGTGACCTCTACTCGTGTACATGTTTCTAACCAAAGTGTCAGAAACTGACTATGACAGTGGCATGAGGGCCCAGTGCCCTTTAGTGGGACCTGTGCACCATGCAGCTTGAGTGGCTTTTACTAGAGAACACGAGAACTGGCAGGTCCACTGTTGTCACCCCATTCTCTTTACAGATGATATTGCAGGCATGTGCCTAACAACTACTATCACACCACGTGGTGTGGTACCATGACAGTGGTTATAGTCTTACACAGACAACACAGTTTTTGGGGAATTAGCTGTGAAAGTGTTTACATAAAAGAGACAGTGTTGTCTCCAGATGACCAATGAACAATAGGGTTAGAAAAAATATATGGAATTTAAATTTTATAATGTGCCCTTACTCTTAAACTTTACTGGAAGTAAGTAAAGGACAAGTATAAAGCCACACTAACTTAAACTACTTACTTGAAAATCTTTTAAGGTCAACAAGTGCTTTAATCACCTGAGAATGAGACACACAATCAGATGAGCGAAGCTGCTACCTCCTCTAAAAACAGATAACACTCAAATTTTATAGATGCATCTCAGGGGAGGTTTTACGAGTCTTCAAAAACCAGAAACCCTATCTTAGCCTGCCCACTGAGGTCCACAAGATCTTGGAGAAATGTAAATCAATTTTAAGGAGAATTCATCAGTTAGTAGGTGGTGTTTTATGCAAATTTAAAGATGCTATAATAAAAACAACTTACAATTAATAAGGTGCTGTGTATTTGTAACCTTTGCACCAAAACTCAGAGTTAAACCTGAAGTTCCCTGACTAACCCCATAACCTGCTTCCAAGTAGAGGTTTCGGGGCATCTGTGCATCAACAATCTGAAGTCATGTGATCCGAAGATACACACACTCCCAGCCTAATAAACTGAAGGTCCAAAATACACACACACACACAAAATCAAATTTGCTTTACACACTTTATGTTCAGAAGTCATATATCATTAACCACGTGTCCTTGCAAAGTAACCAGCTGCCTACTATGTAACAACATCCCCACTTCAACCTCTCACTCTTCAGATTCCTCACATTCCCAGAGTAAATAGCTCTCAGTATGTGTGTGTGTGTATGGGTCTGATCCTTGTCCTGCCACACCCTGTTCACTAAGAACGGAAACCGATAAAACTCTGTTCTTCAAAAAAAAAAGTGGGAAAAAAAAAGAAAGAAGCCCTGACCCCAAATTTAACTCCAATGCTGGAAAAAACAACAACAACAACAACAACAAAAAACTACGACATGGACAGCAAAACTATTTTTCAGTGATTACGTAAATGAAAGAAAAAGACCAAACATTTATTGTGAAACAAGAACCTAACACAACACTGCTTAAGAAACACTTTTTGGATTCTCAACAAGAACCGAGCAAAATAATAAAACTGATGACAGCAGGAACTGAAATATGCTCCCTAAAAGCATCATCAATTAATCTGTCATGGTAATGCAGCTCACATGCAAAAATAATATAATCCCAAGTAAGTCTGTATGACAGCAAAACAAAGACGGCAACAGAAGCTAAGGAGAATGTTTTTTTTTTTTTTTTTTTTTTAAATATCCAAGTAAAAAAAAC
>VURO01048500.1:39793-62336 GCA_015108175.1 Pelvicachromis taeniatus
AAACAACAAAAACAAAACACCAAAAAACAAACAAAAAAAAAAAAAAAAACAAAACAAAAAAAAAAATAAAAAAAAAAAAAAAAAAAAAAAAAAAAAAAAGACGAAAAAAAAAAAAAAAAAATTTTTTTTTTTTTTTTTTTTTTTAAATATCCAGGAGAAAAATCACCAAACTGCTCACCTTATGTAGTTCTATCGACTCAATCCACTGGAGTCTGTGCTCAGGATCTTCGGCTCTGAGGTACCAAACGCTGTCGTTCACGCTGACATCAAAACGACACTCGTCAAACTCATGAGGCTGCACAGAGAGAAGGCAGAGCACACGGGTAGTTACTAGAGTGCATGAGTCAGAAAATAATGTAACCAGAAATTTGAATATCAAAATACAGATTTCAATAACATTTTCCCTGAATTAAAAACATTTCTAAGGAATAAGAGCAAATGAGAGCATAATCCCACTTTAGCACCTCTGTCTGTGAGAAAGGATTACCAACAATGACACATTCCGGACACACATGGACTTAATCAGCCACAGAAATGCATATGCCATGGAATAAAGAGGAATTTTAATTAGAAGCTGATGTCTTGAGCCTGCTTGTCGTAGCCCTTAACAACCGTAGCGGAGCAGCGCTACAGAAAACAGATTATTCCAGCATACTGTCGCCTGACCCTGGGTCATCATAAGATTTCTATTCATTTCTCAGCCAAATCTTTCAACTATTGCACTTCCACATTCTACAATGCACCCCACCCAGCTCCAGCCACTGACCGCCTCAGGCACCCAAACATGTGCAACAAAGAATTCCGTCCTTTCCTCTGAAACTGGAATTTGCTTACAGCTGAGAAGAGATCTGCAACAAGAAGTAAGACACAGTGGGGTTGAATCCCTCTCCGTCCCCACCCCCTTTTTCCTATTCAGCAGTGTTCAGAATACAGCTGCTCTGTCAGCTGACAAAATCGTATGCTGCCAAAGTTTAATTAGATTTGCTGAATGTTGCTCATGTGCTGGCTTATTTGCAGCCACTGACAAGAGCAACACACAACTCTGGACACCTAGTGTCAGCCTGCAAAACTTTATGCAACAAAGTAGTAATGCTTTAACGCTGGTATTGCATTTCACAAGTTGTATATTTAGAATGAGCACAAGCATGGGGTGGATTTTTATGACCCTTAAATGCTTTTTACTGACGTTTCTAACGAAATCAGCGCTACCGTATTCCCTTACCAGAAACAGTCAGACATGAAAAATGTGCTTCGGTTTAAAATTTTCACTAAAAGGTGTGTGCAACTCCGTGCCCATCCAGCCGTGATTATAGCTTTGACAAATCCAGTTTATCTTGCACTGTTGCATCAGGCACAGACCATAAACCTTCCCATTACAATGAAGTTTATAACACTTTCCCTATGACTCGAACATTCTCTTCCCCTTTGCGTGAGCACAGCTGTATCTTCACAACATTAGCTTTTTTTCCCCTCAAATGTGTAATTTCTGTCACTATTATTTAAAAGTCTTATCAGCCCCCTGATAGGACGTGACCATGACTAAGGCTTAACATTTTTTTTTTTTTTTTACACTGCATGTGTGTGCATCAGATTAATTTAATAATATTTAATACAAGATATACAAATATTAAGTATTACTTCTACTAGATTAACTTTTAAAACTGATAACTGGTGGGAAAATTCAATGGCACCTACAATCGATGGGAGCTTCTGATTGGTGCCTCCAGTGAGAGTATTTAGATCGCGTGATTTTTCTTGCACATTGTACCACTGCGTGAGAACAGTCTGGTGTTGGTCTTTACTTACAAGTTATGTATCAGTGTGTAGCTGTTACAGGAGTGCTAAGAAGCAAAGATTTGTTTGTGCATTCCTGAGTCCTTAGACTCTGCTTTAGGGGAAGGGAGAAAAAAAAAAAAGACGCAGGGAAAAGTTTGGGTCATGTTGCTCTAATTACTTGTGAGCATGTGTAATAAAACTGTACATTCTTGGTTTGGCTACTATAGCACAACTACAAAACACTCGTGCTCCATTCAGGCCTGCACAAGCATAGTAACTGCTACTATGTTTACACCAACAAGCAGCAGGACTTCACTGTAACCTTTTAAAGTTGTACTTTTAAAAATCATGTAATCCTATTGAATACAGCTGTGCAAATTGCAGTAAAACCAATTGTTTGGCCTCTGTACTTGGTATGCCCAGAGAGAGAGACAGCAGTGAATATTTAACCAGGGTGGTAGGTTTCAGTTTATCTGACTAACAGGAGGTAGGAATAGGAAGAATGTAGGTCCAGCCTCTACAGTTTGTGGTCAAAGCTTACATCCGAATCCTTGGGCAAACACTAATTTATAGTAGATAACAAGGGCCACGTACAATCGATAGTCCTATGATCACTGAAGCAATATTCCCTTGGTATGCTCAAATATCTATCTGTAATCTTAACACAGCCTCAATATAAGTTAATGTTCACCTTTCTGTCTTAGAGGAAAATGGAGAGTGTGTGCTAAGAATAAGAAAAGATAGGATCAAAACAGTGAGACCTACTAGAGAAACAACTATCCTTTAATGAGCCCTCACTTACTGAAATACTGAACAGGTGCTAAGCTCGCTGTGATGTGGCCAGGGTAAATACTTACTGTGATGACAGCCTTACTGAGGCACAGAGAGCCCCTGCAGCCGTACTCCCGTTCATCCTCCGACTTATAGTAACTCAAAGTATTGTTTTTCAACACAACCCATCGGTCCTGCCACCCGTGTATGTAATTTGTCCACTGTAAACACACAAGACATGAAGTACACAGTTACAAAGCTGCAACACGCGCTCAGCAGATGATCTAGTGCGGCAACACTTTAATGTGCACACGGATTCACTTAAAGTTACCTTGCTTAGGACGCCTCCAAGCTCCAGGGGCTGTCCGGATTCCGGGTCCACATCCTCATCCGAACTGGACGATGAACTCTTCTCGGACATTTAAATCCAAGTTTAGAAGAAAAGTTAAATTTGATCTTATCAGTGCAACCACGTAGCTCGACGCTAGTTGTTGGATTAGTGGAGTTAAAACGCGGTTGCAGACACGTTCTTCAACTTAAGGTCAGCAAAATATCGTTAATTGGCCATTAACGGAGAGTATAAAACAACGTCTGGGTGGCGTAAAATATCTTAGCTCACTGACAGACTTCAACTGAGTTAGCTTGTCTGGCCACCACCTATTCTGGAGGTGACAGCTGGATCTGATTTTCTCGGTTTTGCGTGCTTTGTTTTGAAACTGACGTCGAATACCACTGAGACTAGCTAACTAAGTTAGCGGTGGCTATCAAATGACGCAACTAGCTAGTATAAATTAACTAACAACTTGTGGTTGCGCTCGTTAGCTATCTTAGCTGCAGTCCATAAGCTCCTGCTCGACATGGAGGCCTTCGGGGAAGCCACTACACATCAACTTCCATCTGAAAATCGAAGAGCAGCGGACTGAGTCTCTGCTGTGGTTCCGCAGTTCAGTTAGCAGCAGCGGAGGACTCTTCCTTCGGGTCGAGGGGGGAGGAGCCGCAACCACGCTTTACTGTGTACGACCGCCGGTCACCCCCAGACCGGAAGTTATACGTGTTTAAATAAAATTAAAAGCGTGGATTTTTTTTTTTTAATCAAAAGTTTGTTGTAGTCAAAGATAATATCACAAATCAAATAAACTGCCGAACCCAGGTTATCTCACTAACAGAGAACGTGTTAGTGATATACATTATTAGAATATAATCTAAGATAATATATTAGAAAAAATAAGAAAAACTATTAATGAAGTTACTAAAATGGAAAATGATATTTCTCTATTTAAAAGTAGTAAAGTGTGAAGCGTTTTTACCACCAAAATCAATTAATACGGCTTTGCTGTACTGCCCAAAAGCATGATCTACAGTGGAACAATGGATCAGATCAAGAAGTAGAAAAAATATAAACAACAAAATAAAAATATAAACAGTAGATATTGTCCATTGTTGGGGGTATAGAACAAAAAACTATAATAATGGATAAATGTCTGGGCAATTCTAAAACATAAATTGCATTACTCTTTACTTGTATTTATAAAAGAAAAACACATCCTACATAGTCTAAAATGATTACAAAAGTTTGCATAAAACAATGTTCTATATAGTCTAACTTTCTGTGTAAACAAACATGATTATTCTACCTCACAAACAGGCCACAGGGGGAGATTTTTTGTTACCCACAGCAACAATCAGTTCAATTAAAAAAGTGGTTTACAGTTAACACAAGAAACCAACAAAACTGAATTAAAAATCTATTTGGCATGACTTCTGATCACAGGTAGAAATAGTTAACACGAATATGTTTTGTGTGTGTGTGCTTTATCAATGATGTTTCATGTAAATGTGACGCAACATAAATGTTACATAAATATTTACCCTGATATGGGGCGCAATTTGTGTTGTGAGGATATGTTTCGTTGTTTGCAACGAAACAAAATTTTACAAAAAAGATGGGTTAATTTTACCCATTAACCCATCTTAATTTACTTGACCAGCAGATCTGTTTTAATTCCTCGTGTGAAATATGCCAAAAGGTTTCATACCTTTTTTGTTGGCACCCAGGAGTATCCAGTGTACTTTAAACGGACCGATAACAGTCTAAGGTTAACTCATATCAGCAGAGACGCTGCACGGAGTCATCAACTGTAAAAACAAACCTTGAAGGGAAGGTACAATCCTGACATGACGCTATTGGTCTTTTAGTCCCGCCTCTTTGGCTGATGACGTACGAACGCGGAAGTGCCGCCAAAAAACTGCCGCTGTAGCTGTTTTCAAAACACGTAGAGACATGTATGTTAGAAAGCTGAGTGACTTAACTTACAGCCATTGTGGCTCTTATTTGTCATTGAGAAACTCTGACCTGATCTAGCCTGGAAAGCCGCACATATGTGGGGGTGTGCAGCTCTGAGTTAATCAGAAAAGAGCCCATGTCGTTGTAACCTAAAGTGTACCTCCACTAAGTAAGTAAGACATTAGGATGGAGAATGGGGTGGCATCCACCAAAGAAGAGGGCTTCCTCTCCAGAATGGCCCTCAATGACAACAAAGCTGGCATGGAGGGTCTTGACAGAGACAAGATCAATAAGATCATCATGGAAACCTCCAAGGTAAGTGCTCACAACTCAAAGACACGCGCATGACACACGAGGTTACATACCTGATGGTCATCTACACAAAGTGTCCCCGAGAAGATGCAAATAACCGAATGATTATATTTTAGAACATAAGCATGGATAATTTGTTGACATGCAGTTCTGTATAAAAGTCTTGAGCCACCCCTCATGTCGTTATGGTTTGCTAGGAAGATGGGAAAATAAGGGCAACAATATATTGAAACACACACACACACACACACACACACACACACACACACACACACACACACACACACACACACACACACACACACACACACACACACACACACACACACACACACACACACACACACACAGAAGTACTATATATAAGGCAAACACAGAGTCTGTACAATTCTAACAAGCATGAAATGTTTGACACCTTTATTCTTCAACACAGCTTGAACTCTCTTAGCTAAGCTTTCTTGTCATTTCTTTAAGTAGCCCTCAGGAGTAGTTCTCCAGGCTTCCTGGAGGACATTTAAGGCTCTTCTATGGATGCTGGCTGCTTTTAGATCAGGGGTCACCAACCTTTTTGAAAGTGAGAGCTACTTCTTGGATACTGACTAATGTGAGGGGCTACCAGTTTGACTCACACTTCTGAAATAACAAATTTCCTCAATTTAACTTTAATTATATGTTATCATTAATAATTAATGATATTCATGTAAAGACACTGATTATGGCAACTGTTTCCATGGAGACCAGCTAGCGTTGATCTAATATTTAATAATAAACATTTTTTTTAATATATTATCTCTAACAAATTGATACCAATGCAATTGTGAGTTAAAAAAAAATAGCAACAAAAAATAAAAATAGATGCAGCTTACTGGTAAGTTGTTATAGTGAGCTATTTTTAGAACAGGCCTGCAGGCTACTCATGTGGTCCTTGCCGGCTACCTGGTGCCCGCGGGCACCATGTTGGTGACCCCTGTTTTAGATGATACCACACTGCTTCAGTAATGTTAAGGTCCAGGCTCTGGGGATGTGCATGAATGTGCTTTTCTACCTGTGGAAGCTTTTACTGGACTGGCAGTGTGTTTGGACACGAGCCTTAATTCAGATGGTATGAAAAAAGAAAATTGTTGCTAATCACACACTTTCCAGATGTATTGTATGGTGGATTGAAGTCCGATGATACTTTTCTGTGTTCATAATTGAATCAGTTTTAACAAGAAACCGTGACAGAACCTCCACCATGTTCCACAGATGGCTGCACACATCCAATGTTTAACCTTTCTCCTGACCACCTGCATGCTGCAAATTGCATGCGATGACAATTTGAACAAAAAAATTCAAATTTGGATTCAGCACTTTACAAGACCTGTTACCACTGATTGTCCACTTCTTGTGTAATTTGACACACACAAGTCTTTTCTTCTAGTTTCGCTTGGCTTCTTGACAGCTGATCTTCCACTGAGACTATTTATGATGAGGCATTTTTTGTAGATTTCTAATATCACCATATAATTCGATCCTCACAGTAATATGAATAGCTTTTGTATAATAGTGTTCTAAAATGTTATTTTTAAATATGTAGATGTGTAATTACATTGTTAAGTAAGTTTCCGTTTGCAGTAAGATAAAAGCTTACACGTGTATGCGGGCAGTTTCTTGCTGCTGTAGTCTAAAAGAGGACATTGTGGAAGCAAAATCTAAAAATGTACCCCTTTTTTTTTGTTTTACTTTGATGTATCTATGCTTTAGCCAGTGAAAGGCACAAATGACACTGTGGACAATATGAACCTCCATCCACTTTTATAGATTGTATCCTGTTCCCCTTTGTGTCCACTATCCTCATGTAATGACATCCAGTCCTAAAAATAAATGCGCTTCAGTAGCTTTTTATTAAAGCTGTGAAACAGAGTTGTTATAACTCCTCATTGTCCTTGTCCTTCCCTGGCAGGGATCTAAGTTTTACGAGAATGAGCTGAAGAGAGATCAGCAGGTGAACCAGCGCATTACAAAAATGATGCTACAGAAGGCACGGATCACAGAGCAGCAGTTAAAAAAAGCACAAGCTCAGGTAAGATGTAAGGGATTCACATGGCCAAAGTTCACTCTGGCTTCTTTTTCAGAGGTGACCTGAAAATCACAGAGACACAACTCAGGTGAGCTTCAAGCAACCGGCTTCTTTTTATTTTATCCAATCTCTCTGTGTAGGTGGAAAAGGTGGCCGCAGCGCTGGAGACGAGTCGTGATCTGAGCCGTGTGATTGTCCACGTGGACATGGATGCTTTCTACGCTGCTGTTGAAATGAGAGACTGTCCTGAACTGAAGGACAAGCCCATGGCCGTAGGATCCATGAGCATGCTGGTGGGTTAATAACATTGCTAATGTGGCTAATGGACACGCTCAGGGTGTAGGCGCTTCAGACACTGACTACGAATGAACTGAACTCTGAAACAAGATATTAAAGGTTTACCTCAAATATAAACCACACAGCCCTGAAATATAGTATACACATGCACTCACTACTTTACAAACTACACGAAAATTAAGTATTGAAATCGTGACCATTTAAGATCCAAAACAGCCACTCTCTCCGTTTCATTCATATCGCCTCTTTTCCTTTCACAGTCGACCTCTAACTATCATGCCAGGAAATATGGGGTTCGAGCTGCCATGCCTGGCTTCATTGCAAAGAAACTCTGCCCCAGTTTAGTAATTGTTCCACTTAACTTTGATAAGTACAGAGCTGTGAGCAATGAGGTAAGCGCAATACCTAAAACCACACATGCAAACAAATTCTTTCAGTGGCTTGTTGCTCAACAGGTGCTCATCTGTCTGTCCTTCTGTTAGATCCGGGAGATCTTTGCAGACTATGACACAAACTTTCAGCCAGTGAGCCTGGATGAAGCTTATCTAGATTTCACAGACCACCTGGAGCAGAGGCAGCACTGGCCAGAGTCCGCACGCACACATCACTTCCGTGCCAGAGACATGACCACAGGTAGGGATTTTTTGTCTTTAATATATGTACATAAACACATCTGGATAAGATGGAGTTTTATAGATCAGGAATCCATTTGATTGTTGTGTGAAATATTAAAAAAAAAAAATTTTCTTGTAAAGATGAGAAAAAAACTGAGCCTTCCCAGGAAGCTGTGACAGAGGTGAGAGAGCTCTCCCCAGTACTGTTTGAGGACAGCCCAGGCTCCTCTCCCAGCCCAGTGGGACCTGAAGGTGTGCGTGCTCCTGCAGGTGATTTCGAGGCGTTTGGGACTTCTGTTGAAGAGGCTGTGCGAGAGATGCGCTTCCGCATCGAGCAGAAGACGATGCTGACTGCCAGTGCGGGTGAGAGTGAAACCAGTCTGCGTTTAATTTAAAACGCTCTCATCTTAACTGCATAGCAGAAATATACAGTAATAAATATCACAACCTGAGCTCTAAGCAGTCACTGAACATCACTGATCCATGTGCCATTGTTAAAGCTGCTATCATTACAAATACCTATTTATTTATTGCCCTATTTATGATCATTTACAGCATATTTTCATATAAAAACATTTTATTACCTTTATTTGTCGGTACACCAAGTTCATCAGTCCTTCCGATTTCATTCAAATCTAATGGAAACCTGACAAAAAGGATAATATTTTGGGAATTATTATGCATGCTTTACTAGCTGTTTGGAGAAAAAAAAAATATTCAATGATACTTTCCAACCTTCCAGGAATTGCTGCAAACATGATGCTGGCTAAGGTGTGCAGTGACAAAAACAAACCCAATGGACAATATAGACTCCCATCCACCAGAGAGGCAGTAATGGACTTCATCCAGAATCTTCCAGTTCGCAAAGTACAGTACCCATCGCTCAAATTAAAGCATTAACAGAGCTGCATGTTTGTAGTATATTGCTTGACAATGTGAGTAAGATTTTTTGGATTTTTTTATTTTTATTTTGCTGCAACAGTGCAAGTAACGTTTGAGTTTGGACTCGGTTGATTGCACACCTCACTGCACTGGGTTAGGGCTTAGACAACCCACTACAGTGGGAGGCTCATGGTTCATAATAGTCCCAGTTAAGTCACAGTCTGTGGCTCAACTTGATGACAGAACAAAGTTAAAACTGCAGATTTCACATTTGTGTGTCAGTAAGCAGACCTGATGGAGTCTATTTAGTAAAAGACATATCAGCTGGATCTTTTTCAAGAGTTTAATAGTAAACAGAAGTTTGTTCACTAGGATGTTTGTAAGGACAAAAATTGAGTCTTTTAAAGTGTAACTAATACTGGGTTGGATAAAATGCTTCAGTCAAAATGCTAATCTTAAAACTTTATAGACGATAAAAAGTTTGTTTTGGAGCTCCTTTATGTATAACCCTGCTCTGTTTTTAACAAGAAAAAGCATTGGATGTGTTAAATAAGCATCTGAATTAAGGTTTGTTAAGCTTGATGCTAGAAGAGTGACTTTTAAAAAAAATATTGCTGATCTCTAACAAGAAACATCATTGTTAGTTTTTTCCCCCTTTTTATCTTGAATTCGGACTTTCTCCAGTTTACATGTAACATGTTTAAAGCTACTTTCAGTTGTTTCCCTATTCGGGTCGCCACAGCGGGTAGCTCCGAATGTTTGACTTTTACTCCAGAAATCCACCTGTCTCATGCTCAAAGGATCTGTGTCTCCTCCCAGAACTGAACCAGGGTTCATTTGCTTGTTAGCTGAAGGTGTTTGTTTTAATTGTCCACATTGATTTATTTCTTTAAATAAATGTTAATTGTTAAGTTCTGAGTAGAATGTAGTATAAAGGTTTACAGACTTGATGTGAAGTCACTGTGAAACATGGCTGAAAGGCTTAAAACATGTTTATGTGCTCTTCTAGGTTTGTGGCATAGGAAAGGTGAGTGAGAAGATGCTGAACGCGCTGGGTGTCAGTACCTGTTCCCATCTTGGCCAGCAGATGGCGTTGCTGTCATTGCTGTTCTCGGAGACAGCCTGGCATCATTTCCTGGAGGTTTCTCTGGGTCTGGGCTCCACATATATACCCAGGTACTGTCTGCTTGCGTCAAAACATTCAAGTACAATTGATCTCCAGAAAAAGGAGATAAAGCTCACTGTCTCTACTGTCACACAGGCATGAAGAAAGAAAAAGCATGAGCACAGAGAGGTTTGTTTTTTAACTATTTTAATTAATATTTGACAGTTTTTTAAAAAATTGTTTCCTTTTTTTAACTCTTCTAATTTTTCTGTCATACCCTCAATATTTACAGGACGTTTAAAGAACTGAGTAAAGTTGAGGAGCAGTTGTCTTTGTGCAGGGAGCTCTGTGAAGATCTAGCAGAAGACATGAAAAAAGAAGGTTTGAAGGTATTGATCAGTGTTGTTAACCTTTAAACCCATATCTGTGCATATCCACTGTATAAGGTTTTCTTTAATATCTTTTCGGCTACCTTCCTTTCATACATCAACTTTGTGCAGACAAGAGACAAGTTAAAGGAAACGCTAAACCCCCGACCCCTACATTACAGCTGTGTCATCCCCCTGTCATCTTCTTTCTGGATGGCAGTGCCTCCTCCAAAGGGCACGAACGATCACTGAATGATTTGATGGCATAAAAGCTGTGTAATGTTGAACACCTACACATTGTGGACCGACATGTTAGACACAGTCATCAAAATAACAAAAGTGGGAAAGGAAAAATTATTTCTTTTGAAAGAATGATGCTCTCTCGCTCCAATACATTTCCAGCAACTTGAAGCAGCTATTTTGGCAGCACATGGAGGCTCGACACCTTCCTAAGACACAATTCTTATACAGTACTTCTTACGTTTACTGTGTCTCCAAACAGAATCTCACATAGTTACTCTAACATGTCCATTCCCTTTTGAATCGATACAGTAAGGACGGGGTGGCTTGGCACAGCTATTACCCCCCTACCTGGGTCCTGATGTGGCTTTGATAGCTGCAGGAAATGGAGGCCCATTAAAGAGACAGAAGGGGGCTACTATCAGCTTTGAACATATCGCCATAAAAAACTCACACAATGGATTCTGACAAGTCAATCACAGATATGATTATACAGATTTCCATCGCTTTCCTGGTACTATTATTTATGTCTAATTAGAGAGCAGACTGAAATGGTTGTGACTGTTTGCCTAATACGAATTTAAAGGTATACATATATATTTTTATTGTCTTCCTGAAAGGGTAAAACGGTAACACTGAAGCTCAAGAATGTGAACTTCGAGGTGAAAACCAGGGCGATGACGCTGCCGTGCACTGTTGCCACAGTGGATGAGATCTTCGCTGTTGCTAAGGACCTCCTGAAAACGGAAATAGAAAATGAGAGCCCTCAGCCACTCAGACTGAGGCTCATGGGTAATTAGATATAACAATATAACTGACATATCAATTAATATAACTAGCTTGAAATGAACCTAAATGATGTGTGACAAGCTTCATGTGGAAATAATAACACAGCTGGCATTCGTTTAGAGGTTTTCTCCGGATGATTTGTTTTTGTGCTTGTAGGTGTTCGAATTTCTGCCTTCGCTAGTCTGGATGATAAAAAGCCCTTGCAGAAGAGCATCATCGGCTTTCTGCAGAGCGGCAAGACAGACTGCTCTAGTTCTTCCCAAGGGATGCATCAAAAACCGGGGAACGAGCATCTCTCCGATGCTTACTCCTTCCACACCTCGCAACTTGTGTGCCCTCCAGTGGAACACAAACACCAGAGACAAGAAGACCTTCCCTGGCGGAGTAAGCAGAGGCAGACAGAAGGGAGCCAGGTGGCTGCGGGACCCCAGCAATCTTTCTTTCAAAGGGCTCATGTTAGAAGACTGCAACTCGAGGCAGCTAATGCAGCCACACAAAATGAGGGGAGCGGGGAAAACGTTCCAGTGATTGCTAACGCAGGGACTTCCAGTGCAAGTGAAAACAACAATTTACTACCTGATCTCTCAGAAAATCTCAGTCCTGATGCGCATGCATCCACATCAACCTGTGCAGAATCAGAAACCTTCACATGTCCCGTGTGCTTCAGAAAGGTGGAAACCACCGACCTGAATGTCTTTAACACGCATATAGACCAATGTCTCAGCAACACCTCTCAGAAAACAAACAATGGCACAGAATCAGACACAGAGTCGGAGTCGGATCTAAAGAAGAACCACGAGAAACGTGTAGCAGTGAACAAACTGAGGAGGCAGCACGAGGCTCAACACAAGAAGTCAAAAGTCAATCCTCAGGAAGGCCAGAGCAGCATAAAAAAAGATTCTGTTCAAAAGGTTTCGTTGATTAAAGGCGACAACCAAACCGCGACCTCGCAAGAGCCTCAGCCATCTAACAGCAAAGGTCCAGTCTTCGTCTGCCCGGTGTGTCAGCTGACCCAGGAGACTCGTGACCTCGCCGTCTTCAACCACCACGTTGACCTCTGCCTGAACCAGGAGGTTTTACATGAGCTGGGAAGACAGACATCATCCTCCATAACTCAATCTCCAGTTAAAAATAGCAAGAGCACAGGTAAGTGTGTAATAAACAAAGGAAACCTCGTTGTGTTTGTATTCTGAAAAATTTGGTTTTTCATTATGATGCATGCAGCTGGTACATGCTTCGGCTACATGAGGGTACCAACAGCAACACTCTTTTCTGACAGAATCTATTCTGTCCTGATGACAGGAGTGATCCTGTTAGCCAAGTCTATAAGCTGTATGACAGCAGAGTTAACAGAAGGAATGTGTGTTTGGGTAGGTGGTCAGTGGCCTATGACCTTGTTATTTACGGACAGTGACACTATGTGAGACTTTTGTATCGATTCAGACCGGGAAAAGACATCTCATTTCACCCCATGGGGCTCCCTTTGCCCCGGCCTTGGAAATTGCTAAATCACTTTCTCACCTATTCATTTCCTACAATGAACTGCACCCCGGTTTCCCCTTAAACAAGCCTGCCTCAGAAATTACACTCTTTATGTCCCTGGTGCTGCAATTGTGCACCTCCTCAATGGAAGTAATTTTTATGTCAGAGAAAAGACAGCAGGGGATACTTTTTTTTTTTTCTGTCCACGCCAATAAGTGTCCCTTTCTGTTTGTAGACGGAGGACATCTTCTGCTAAAGCAAGCAAGTAAAGGTAAAACTAAAAGGTGAGACAGCTTGTTTACAAATCGCTTCAACGAATGCGAACATGTGATCTCTTCTTGTTTCATTTAGTGTGACTGAAGTAGCACTGAAATGTAATATGTATAAATAAAAGTATTTGTTTGTGTGTTCTTTTTATGATTTAGACGGGACACGCCTTCGTCTCCTCCTTCTAAAAAGGTTAAAAGCCTCGGTCCTTGCAACACCATAGACAAGTTCTTCCGTTGACAGTCATTCAGGGGCAACCTCCAGCCTAGTGCGGACGAACTGAGGAAGTAAAACGCAGCTCTTCTATTCCCTCTGCTTCACTGCTCAGTTTTTATTCATCCTCACGGTCACTGCGCACAAAGCTTGTTAAGTTTGCACATAGAAGATGCTCCTAAAACACCTCGCTTGTCTGCTCTAAGCAATATACAAAATGAAAGATGAGGACAAGTCTAATAATTCCTTTAAATGCATTTTTTAATGGTCAGGGTAGATATGTATTTTTAATTTATCTTCATCAGGCTATTTTATTATGATATTGTCACATTTGTGTTTTTGTGTCACCTTTAATTGTAGTGTATACCTTTTATTTAATGAAGAAAATAATTTTTTCTATAATTTAAATTGTTGCAATAAATTATTCTGCTGAAATCTCACTTTTGGGGATTTCTTCTTTTTTTTTTTTAACTCAACAACAGTCACTTCTCCAACAGCCTGAACTGTAACCAAACAATGTAGTGAGGAAAAAAACAGGTTCTTGCTGTCGGCCATTAAACTGTACCGCTTCAGGTTATGTAAATGTGACTCGCTGCTTCCTTACATGAACAGTACGTTTGTTTCCTTAGACAAACATGTACTACTACTGAACTCCAACTCCTTTGTTAATCTTTTATGAGTATTACACAATGTTAATAGAAATTTAGGTTAGAAGACTATTGGTATAAATTCCTCATGTTACCCGAGCCATAATAACATTATGTTCCCCTCACTAGTCAAGTCAGAGTGAAATGTGTCATGTTAAATAAACCTGTTACTATCACCGAGGATCTGTAGGGTGTGAGCTGGTAAAGTAAATACGGATCAGCCCTGCAGCACTAAAATAAGGAGTACACTACCATACACTTCCTCGCTCTGTATGAAGTTCCGAACTTTGTGAAATTGGATAACACTGGCTTTCTTTACGGGGGTGTAATCTTTTTCCTCTGGAACTGGATTAGACTGTTTTCAGAATATAATCTGTACTGTTTAATACACAAAGCGGGGCTTTGTTGTAAGAACCTTCAAATGGAAAGAAAAGCTTTGGCTCTGAAGAGGATGATTGAGAAACATTCTCCTAAAAAGGAGAATCTGGACCCTCGAAAGTGGATAAGACCGGAGACTGTGAGGGGGTTCAGTGACTTTGCTCTGAACAAGCATTCAAACAAAGAGACGGACAACAGTTTTGATGACGTAGAGATGTGTGAGTATGCAAGAACAGCCAATGATAAAAAGAAAAACGAATAAACAAGCTGTTTATGTGTTTTATACGACAGAAAATACATAGAAAGTGTAGTAAATGTATCAGATTTAAGAACCGAGCCCTTGAGTTTCTAATGTTTGTCACTAATGAGGTGTGAGTTTCCTTCCAAGGAAAAACACTATTTGCTATATGGGTGTGTGCAGGTGGTAAAGTTGAAAATCTCACCATCTTAGTTTACATTTATGTATGCTTAATAAAATCCTGCTATCTAACATGTATTAACACAATCAATTACATTACGTATATAAAAAAAAGCCATGTATTAAGCCTTGACCACTGTGTTATGTAGTGCTCGAGGCTGAGAAGGAGTTTATCGAAGCAGCTAAGAGGAACGATGTGGAGACCATGACGAATCTTGGAAAAGGGTTAAACGCCAACGTAAAGAATGCGGTGCGTCTGAAAAGATAAAAGCATTTGCATTAGCCAAACAGACCCGATCACTGAATAAACTTTCATTAAACTGATAACAGGTTGATTATTTTTGTCTTCCTCAGCAAAACAGGACTGCCCTTCACTTTGCAGTAGCTTGCACAAACAAAGAAGCTGTTAAGTTGCTGTTACAGCGAAGGGTCAAAGTGGACCAAAAGGACAAGGTGGGAGGGTTTTAAGATGATTTGAGGCCAAGGACAATATGTTATGCAATGTCTCCAAGTCGGCTACTGCCATTTTGTGTTCTGTGTGTGACAGTACGGCGTAGCACCCATTCATTTGGCTGCCTGGTTTGGCAGTTTGGACATCCTGAAATTATTAGTGCAGGCTGGAGCAGAACAGAAGGCTGAGAACGAGGTGAAGTAGAAGGAAGAATTCAACTCTATTGCTTCTCACTAACCAACAGAGATGAAATACCGTTAAACAGATATTAATCTTATTGGGGTTTTTTTGTTTTCCTTTTAGATTTTGCACAAACACCCCCAAATATAGCCAATATTTGGCAGCTAAGTGCAGGGGTGTGAACCCCCCCCCCCCCCAAACAAATCTAGTTTTGGTTAACTATAATAATCTTGGTAATGTCAAACAATATTGAGTAGCCTAACCTCCTCCTCTTATATTGTAATTATTTTTATTATCCACGGTACAGAGGCAGGCCTGACTGCTTGAAGAGTTTGTGTGTGAATCTACAGTCGACTGCCCTTTGTCAGAAACCCGATGCCTCTCCCAGGAAAGTGAATTTGAATTGCAAAAACAGTGAGTTTTTTTTTTTTTGTGGTCTGCTTCAGGAAGGACTGAATATTTTGCACTGTGCTGCCATCAACAACCACACTGAAATTGTAGATTACATTGTTAATGACCTACAGATGAAAGAACTTGACAAGGATGACCTGGTATGCAATTTACACAAAGAAATTCATTTTGAGCTAAAGTGCATGCACTACATGGGTTTACCTGTGCATCTTTTCTTATGTTTCAGTCAGGGCACCAAGCATTTGCACTGGCAGCAGAACACGGGTGTGCTAAGATGTTACAGGTGCTCATGGAGCCATACAAAATGGCCACCATGAAGCCCAACAAGGTGTGCGTGAGGATTTATTTGTATTTGCATCCACTTCCGAGTATATGGCTGTTTATGCTCACATGTGTCTTGAGTGCACATTTCAGTGTCACACCTGCAAGAAAGCTCAAAGTCAAACACTCTTTGATGCAAGCTGTTTCCCTCCCTCCCTTCTGCCAGAGAGGGGACACGCCCCTGCACTTAGCTGCCAGGAACGGCCACTTGGATGTCGTCCAACTGCTGCTGCAGAGCTTTGATACTCGGGATGAAGTCAATATGGTAGACAATCAGTGCAAACATCCTCTATCACGGTTTGGTTTGTGACAGTGTGAGCTCAGTGGCTAATCCACTGCTGGGTGCTGGCTCCACTTGGGATCAATTGAGATGAATCAAACATTTACCGGTTACTATAATGACACATTTAGCTTTCTGGATCGAACTTTGGCAGGTAACAGGTAAACTGAACATGATAAAACTGCTCCTTTGTTTTAGTACTGATGTGGCTTAATAATGCATTAAAGTAAGAGATAATTACAAAAGCTGGATGAGCTGGGATAAAAATCAGCTCTAACTAATTTAAGATCATTTGTTGGCATTTAACTGAATGATCCAAGCCAAAGTTCCTTCAATGTAAATAAATTCTAATTTGTTATAACTAATAATAATAAATAATAACTTAAAATGTTAATTATATATATATATGTTCTGTGCTGCAGGATGGCGAGACCGCTCTGTACCAGGCTGCGGACCATGGTCAGGAAGAATGTACTCAGGTCCTGCTGGAGGCCGGTTGTGACCCCAACATACTCACAGTAGTATGTTCAGGCAGTATACCAGGCCCTCACAAAATCTTACTGAACCAGTGCAGGCTTAGAGAAAAATACACACATCAAATACTTACAGTAATCAGTGTTTACAGCATGCAAGTTCAGACAATAGTGTGTTTTCTTGGTAACTTTAATTTGTGTACCAGTGTATTTTTATTTTATTTTTAACCATTAGGTGGCATTTGTTGGTACTATGTAGACTCAAATAACTAAATATCTATTCTACTTTTAATCATACTACTAATATAATATGCATTATGGTGTTTATCCTGCAAAATATGTCATAAACAAAATCAGTTTTTAAAGAATCTTGTAGACATAATACAAGTGGACTCACTTTGTACTTTGTAGGCCAAATGCAGCGCTCTCCATACAGTTGCGGAAAAAGGAGACGCGGCTCTTGTTCAAGTTCTCTTACACTACAATGCCCAGGCGGACTTTCAAAATCAGGTAAGCAAACAACCAGATAGGAGGCAGCAGCAGAGTAATCCATCTTTTATGAAGCATAATATTATTGCTCTCAGGATCTAGAGACACCTCTCCACCTGGCAGTGAAAAACAGTCACATCCCTGTTATCTACTACTTATTGGAGGCTGGCTGCAATATCAATGCCACAGATAAGGTACAAGCGTCCACCTAAGACAGCAAAATAGAGCATAATGTAGACAAAATAATTCCTGCTTATTGTTATGTCATCTCATGCTTTGACCCGTTAGAGGTCCCAGACAGCTATGCACATTGCTGCTGAGACTGCCAAAGCTGAGGTTGTGGAAATGCTTCTTAAAGCTGGGCCTGATCTAACAGTCCAGGACCGGGTAAGATGCATTTGTCATATTAATGAAATTATACTGTATAATAACACTATCCAAACAGCAAAAAATGATAATTGATGTAAGGCTTTGCTGCAGCATGATACATAGAAAATACAAGAAAAATCAAACTAAATGCAATCTCTTGCAATTCTAATTTAATTTGTGTTTCACTGTACATGCTGGATTCGGAGTAGCAGGGTAAGACTGCTCTGGGTGTTGCAGCCAGAGCAGATGAGGTAAACATTGTGGACATGATCATCAAAGCAGAACGATACTATGACCAGAAAAAGGTGAGGGGATAATCAAATGATACTTGTAACTTTCACAAGCATAATCCATTCCCAATGCTTTGAAATCAATAATTACTTTCACCATGAATGATTCAGAGTCACATCCTCGATTAGCTGAATCCCCTCTAATGCTATTAAAGCACCTACTGTAAAAATGATTCGGAGCCCAGAAACATTCGACAGACGATTTATCGTCAGTGTAATTAAGAATATGCCTCATTCTCTTCCATTATTGATTTTCAAAATGTTTAACTCTGACATTTATATTGCTAATCATACTTGTTAGTGTCTTGCCAAAATTTTCTTCCTGTGCCCCTTTGTTGTCTGGAGCGTGTGGCCTTTATCAGCCAGCTGACATGATTTAATTGCCCTTTCAGGCTACCCCTGAGCTTAATGAGATTGTTCGCACCGAGCATGCACTGACGTTCAAATTTGACCGCCGCAGTGAGAACAAGGAGCTGTATTCGATGGCCTGGCGCCTGGCGTACAAGCTGCTGAAACCAGGAGACTGGAAAAGACTGGCAAAACACTGGGACTTTACTCAGGAGCAAGTGTCTGCCATCGAGGAGCAGTGGACAGGTGCCATAACTCACACACTGACAGGGCAGGTTTCTGCTGTGCATTTGGCAACCCTCTGAAAATCTAACTTAACCTTCTTGAGTCAAACACATTAATTAAATACCCTGAAATCTTAGGTAGAAAAATTAATATCCCAGTATGACGTTATTTTTCAAAAATGACACTGACATTTTTACAGCTCATTTTCCAAGTTATAATTTAGAATCTTTAGGGTATTTTTTGCAAGTTGACTTTTGTTCGTTTACCTGCAGGTCAGCAGAGCTATCAAGAGCATGGAAACAGGATGCTGCTGATCTGGCTTCATGGGGAGGAACTGGCTTTGAAAGCCCCCGCTAAAGACCTCTACCAGGGCCTCATTTGCACGGGGAATACGAAAGCTGCAGGTACACTCGGTTTACAAATATACTGATAAACATAAATTTATGTCTGCACCGCCTGTTCTAAAGTTTTACTTCATCAAACGTTCGTCTTTCAGATAAGATTCGACTGGAGGCAGAGCAAGTCAGCAGTAAAAGATGCAGCATTTCATGAAGAGGAGCATTGCACTATTTACACTGTTCACATCACTGTCAACGAAGCATCTCTTCAGAGCGTCTGCAGTGAAATAATTTATTTCTAAAATAACGTTGTGCGTCAGGTCATTAGCATATAGCTTTGGTTTTGTCACGTAAACAACATGTGGTGTTGGATGGCCGCCTTGCAGTACACTTCAGTACATCTTTATCTGTGCATAATTTAAAGCAAAGTAATAAATGTTCATTTTGGAATTCTCTGAACTTTTGTTCAGTTTGTAATAATTACAAATGAAACACATTCACATTTAAAACTCCAGGGTAATAAAAATGTATATAAAATGTCCTTCATGTCAAGCTGGAAAATTCCAGCAAATTGGATTTTTGCATAGCTCGTGTTAAAGAAGATCTTTGTGTGAGATACGTGCGTGTCATCAGTCAACTACTTTGATGGAGTGTGTCTGAGAGGTGATGCCGTGTGTTCTGGAGGAGGCTCTGCCTGCAGTGGACGTGTGGCCATGTTGGGAGGAGCGAGGAAATTTAGCAGCGGTAGCTTGTCCAATGGTGAGCTAAAAGAAAGCAAAAAAAAGACAAAAGAGCATGTGAACAACGTGAAAAATAAAGAGTGCCTTTAAAAGTTCTGTGATTTTGCTTAAAGAAAAACAAAACTCAAACAACACAAATATACTAAAGTCCATCCATCATTGTTTTAATTTGGGCTTGGGCTACACCCAAAGACCAAACAGCAGTTTCCAGTATAAAACTTCCTCGAGAGTCAGATTATCAATACAGACGTCAACTATAAGGTCGTGGAGAAACGAGGCGAGTTCAAAAATGATGCAATTTTAAGTCCAGAGATACTCAACAACATGACCTTGAAGCTAAAGCTGTGCAAAGATTCATAACTTTACGACTGCAAGACTCATAAAGGAACAGCATCGATGCACTGCGTCACAAACCTGTGTAACAGGATGATGCCGTTCGACTACCACAGAGCTCATGGGTGGAGCCACTCCCATCACCTGCAGGCTGCTACGTCCCACCTTACTGATCTCATGGCGCGCAGTGACACGAGCCGTTACAGTCTTTGAGGATTTTTGTTGACTTGCTGTGACAACACGACTACTGACCTAAAACAAGCAACATTTTTCGTATTATGTACAAATGTGATTATTGATGAAGAGCTTTAGATAGCACAGTACAGACAACAAAGCAGGACATATCAGATTCAGCTGCTGTTGGTGGTTTGCCTCTATATGTCTGACACTAACCTTTTTGTGAGAACTTGTACTTCCCCCAAGAGGGAGTGAGCTGTGCACCACTGTAGTGGAAGGGAGTGCTTCTTCTTGGGACATGTTGGCACCAGAGCCCATCTACAAAAAAGTCAACAAGGGAACACAGGATCAGAATTTGGGATTTAGAGGAAGTTAGTCATAACACATCAAATTAAAACAAAAAGCATAACAAAGGAAATTCAAGACTACTCCACAAATTCTTCATTTTTAGGGCATTCACGTGATTGAAATGTGAAGCCAGAATTGTCTGCAATATAAGGTAATAAATAATAAGTACAAAATTATCCACGTAAAAGGACATGCTTAACATTCAATAAATACAAGAGTTGTGAATTCAAAAACCAGGAGTGATTTGAAAGGAAACTGTACTATGGTGTGTTTTCATTATAAATTGCCAGTGACTTGCCACATCATCTGCTTCACCGTGCGTCGGGTCTGGGTGGTCAAAATGGACTGGACTGAACCGTGTGGAAGAGGTGGCATATGGCTGGAGCTGAGCCATGGCAGAGGAGACACGCTCATCCTCACGAGGCAGAGGAACTACGACACAAAAAAGAAACCTTCATTGAGTCATTAGGACTCAGTAATAATTCATTTTTACTGTAGTTACACAAAATTCCCCCTTTAAACTGATCAGGAAATCCTGAGTTTGCATTTGAATGAGAGTATTTTAATCATCTCCTGTTTGTCAGATGACACATAAAGTGCCCATTTTAAACCACAGGTGTAACAAGAGCTGGGGATTGGCAGTTGGGGGTTGATAACGTCTGCAAAAGTCCTATAAAAGATTTTTTTTTAAATCCAAAGAAAAATAAGTGCTAATTTTTAAAGCAACAGGAAATGGTAATCAATTAACCGCCCCGGCTGACAGCATCATATTAACATACATTTCAGTTTGGAAGACTCATTAAACCTGAAAGCAGATGGATGAGCAGATGCCCATGCTAGGTTTCATTTCTACAAGCTAAAGATAGTAAGATCCAAGTCCAGCAGCCACATCAACAAAAAAAATAATAACTGATTCAGACAACAAATCTGACGCCAGGTGCTGTAAATAAAATGAGATATTTGTCCTGGCTCATGCCAGTGGGACATCTTGGTGATAATCATATGATACTAGCATTTTAAACACCACTGGTCCTAGTTTAATGTTTTCTACCAAAGTGTCAGGTAACAGTCCAAAGCTCTTAATCCAATCTTCCCAGCATTTACATACAACTAAATAACATTTATTACACGATTCATAACATGGTTCAAAGGGTTTCAAATTTTATCAACCAAATTTTTATTACCACATTAAGCTTGCCAACCTTTGCAAAGTACTTTTTGCGCAGTGCTGAGCATATTTACAGATTTAACTTCATTAAATGAGGCATTCAAAAAAAGTGCAAAGACCCCATTCCCTCCTCTCATTCATAAATCTCAGCAAATGTCAATAGCACATGGCTGCACGCTATTGGAGAAATGCTGTTTCCATCTTGTCTTTTCGTTTCAATCTCCAAAACTGCGCTAAATCAATACACCACAGAGGCAAGGCTCACGAAACAACCATGCTACATTGTATAGAGCATGAGTCTATATATCATCCTAGCAGTACATGCTTTAGTGTGCTGCATTTCTACGAAGATAAATGTTTTTCTCCACAGGCCACAAATTTACTACAAACCATGCTGATCATGAGCTGGAGGTTGTTCTGCTCGTCCTTCTGTAGAGTGAAACATGCTGAGCGCCTCCATGTTGAGAGCACATACACCCCTCATGAAGGCTTTCTTCATGGATTCTTCATATTGTTCTCGCTCGAGTCGTAGTCTCTGAATCTCCACCTGCGCCCTCTCTATAGCCTCACAGTGCTGTGCACACAGGTAGCAAAGGATAGAAACAATTGTTAAATTATCTTTATATATAATTTTTTTTTTTTTTTTTTTAAAAAAAAAATGTGTTTTTAAAAAATTTTTTTTTTTTTTAAACCTAATTTT
>VURO01048500.1:66448-77146 GCA_015108175.1 Pelvicachromis taeniatus
GAACCTGTGTAGTCATCTGTGTAGGTTCACAGTATGTATGAGTACTTGTATGAAAGTATTCCTAATACAGGAGGAAGCCAAGATACCTGGTACACATTGAAACTTTCTGCCATCTTTACTTCCACCCGTTGCAGACAGATGTGAGGTGCTCTGCTGCTTCATCTGAACGCCAAGCGTGTCAAATTTAGGGGTGACAACAGCATAACGGAGGAGCTCCTCATACTCATCCTGTTAATTAATAAACAATAACAAAGAACGAGGTGGTCAAATATCAATTGAAGCACATTATAGTTTGTAATTTTCGGTTTATTCTTTCAATTCAGTTTATGTTGGTTATAACATTTTAGTGCGACTGAGATCTAGTGATGCTAAGACCATGTTATGTAAAGCTTTGCTCAGCCTAACAGAGTCCATTTGGTCTCGCAACACAGCAAAACCACTTTCACACTTAAAAAGGTTTCAGTTCAGGCAACCCGATATCATACACAATCTTGTTTGGCAGACTAATTCAAATGGTTGGAGTCAGACAACAGCAAACTTAATCACCAACTGGAAAGCCTGTGGAAAATGTTCAATATCCAAACTATGCACTGATTTTCTGAGCAGCTTCTAGACTATCTGACCTTTTATCATTTAATATAAAAACAAAATAGCTGTGCACTTACTTTTAATACATTGAGTTATTTTTACATATGGATTTGGATCGACTGAAATTGTGTCTAGTAAAAAGAATTGACTGTCCAACTTCGCAATGATGTGTAACATAATGCTGCTGATCAGACATGTATGGAAGCTTGTTTCCTTCACCCTTTTTTTTTTTGTTGCTGTCCTTAAATCAAAATTTACTATCTTAAAATTCCTACTTACTAACTCAAAATTTAAGAGTTACCTATCTCGAAATTTCAACTTTAAATTAAATTACATTTTAAGGCAGTCAGTAACTCAAAAAGAAAATTGAGATAACGAGAAACTTCAGGTTACCTATGCCTGGCTATTTTTGTTCTCCAGTGGTGGAAACATGCTTTCATAGAATTATGAGTGTAAATAAAAGCACATGTTCACCTGAAGCTCAGAGGACACGGAGCTGCCACGGTCCGAGTCTTTGGGGAGAACAGGACTGGTTGGTTCCTCTTCGTCTGAGGACATCTAAGCACAGATATATACAGTATGGTGCTAGTTTAATAACACAGCATGAACTATCAATAACAGGCCACAGAGACGGGACCTATTTTGGTATGTTACTATATAGTATTAATTTCAATTTCAGCTATGGCCACCACCGTTAGCTTTGGCAGCTATTTATAGTCGATGGTACGATTTTATTTCCCCACCCACTCGCGTTTTGCAAACCGCACATGGACATAAAACATGTCTGGATGTGTTTGATTTATAAAATAAACTTAAAATAAACCCACAGCTGAAGCCTTCTGTTTAGGCTTCTTTAAGCCAAACGCTATTTTCTACACTACAAACTAATGAAGGTACACACAGAGTAAACAGAAAGTTGCATAAACTTTCTCACGCACAAAGAAATCCACGAATGCTTATCTGTACGCTTAAAAACATCTAACATCTTACAAACCGGTACGTTTTTATATATTTTACTCATTTACAGACGCTTTAATTGTTCGAGTTAAACAAACAGCGTTAGCTAAACAAATCAGAGCTAACGCTAAAACTGTGGCGACACAAACACAGCTGCATATTTTTTTTTAAAAACTACTTCAAGCGAGTATATCTACCTCTGTAAGTAGCACCGCTTTTCAGAAACTCTTATCTATTTTATATAACCATACAAAGTATCACGCTTGCCCGTTTCTCAAGTGGTCAGTTGGAAGGTGCTTGCTTTGCTGGTTCAAACAGCCTGGCTCTTAAACAACAGACTCTCTGATTGGTTACTGTTTCTAACGGCCCTATTATGTCGCCTGTGATTGGTTAAACTATTCCTATGGTAACGACAAGCGGAACGAAGCTACTCTTGTGTTTTAAATATGAAAGGTGTGCAAAACCTTTTACTGTCATTTTGGAAAATATTTTTTTATTTACTTCACACTTATTTTAATCTCCAGTGTCACAGTGCTGTAAGTATCAGGGTCTAAACTAAAGGAATCGTGGTAATAGAGGCAAATTAAACCTCTTCTTTTATAACAGGTTGAAAATTAATATTTGAAAGACCTACTGTCATTGCCCCTAGAAAGTTTCGGGTTTGCTAACTTTGCTAAAGTTACAAAAATGATTGGCTCATTTACAGAGCAACATGGTTCCATATTGTGTTTCAAATGCAGTCTGATGTTATCTGGATTTAGCTGATTAAGTTCATTTTCATGAGGAAGTAAACTCACCTGTCTTAGGAATGTGTAGGTCCTTGGGGAATACCACCACCCAGTGAACCTCCCTGTGGTCATTTCTTTATTATTCATGAGTCCAAATGCAGATACAGTCAAGGGTTCACAATCTGAATTGCAGCAGTGCCTTAACCACTTGAGGACTTATTAGTACTTAACAGTATTATGGCACATATGTGGGATAGGCCTTAACGGCTTGGCAATACTAGCCTGGGACAGACTCCTGAGAGAGGAGACATATGGTACCTCTCAGCCATGGCAGAGCTGAACGCAGCACTGTTGGACTTGAGCCTCCTCACCAGCTGGCTGAGAGTACTTCACTGTCCGAAGGTGTCCAGTCAGCATTGTTATGAGACCTGCAGGCTGACATTAAAAAAAAAGAAGAAGAAGCAGAAGTAGTGACATTGGTGAGAGCACAGCAATCTTCCCCCAAAACAACAGACTGAGAGGAATTGCACAGTTTTGGATCTAATACATTTTCAAATCAAATATACTGTACTTACTGAAAGCAAGACCTGGCACAGGCAACCCTCAGCACACACAGAAACACACATTTTATTACATGTCTTGACAGCTGACGCAGGCTGTGAATTTGAACCAGAACTGTGAGGCGCAGAGGATAATCCTAGCTGCTCGGCAGGGAGTGGAGGTTTCCCGTTGAATGACAGGAAGCTGTAACTCCCCACAGATTACTTATTTCCATTTTGGAGCAGATGATTCACATGTTTTGAAAGGTTTCAGCGATGCGTTCATCACAGTTTCTCTTTTGAGGTGATTTTTTTTGTCATTCCAGCATGGTGTTGCTTTGCTTCTCTGGTTTTCTGTCATATTGTGGTATTCCTAATTTTCTGCACTTGTCTTTCTCTGTAGGAAAGTTAAACTGACAAGGACTGGCTAAGACTAGACAATGACAGGATTTGCATATAAAAAGCCCCCCCCCAAGGTGTTTTAGACCCTTGTGCCATTTTTTTGCAATAAATAAAACAACACATGGCAGACAACTGTAGATGTGTTTAATACAGCCCAGGCTCTTCTTGTCTACCACACGATTTCTTTGCATTGAATGCCCGTAAATTGCATCTTGCATGAGATTAAATAAAGTTAAGTGTAAGTCTGATATCTAAATAAATCTAACTAACACAGAGCAACAGTTAAAATGTAGGCAAATTAATTGAAACCCTCTCTATTCTTTGCAAAATGTTTTTCTTTTGCTGCAGAAAAAAGGTGATAAACTACTGTTGATAAGTGGTTGGATTACACCCGGTATTACCGCCTCAATGCCTTCTTTAGATCCCTTTTGTGAATTTCACCTTCCTCTCAGTAAAAGAAATGCACCTGGGCTTGTGTGTTGAAATGGGATTCAGCTCACATTCTTCTCTCACAGCCTGTTCAATCTGTTCCAGGACAATAATCACAATCCATTTGACTTTCTTCCCTCTGGTATTTTAGCTCAGCTATGTTAGACTATCCAGGACCTTGCAAAGGTAGACAGAAAAGAAATGAGAAAATAATGTTTTGAGCTTTTGCATGTTTACCTTGTTACCAAGCCTTTCCTTGCTCAACTCTTATTTTTTCCCCAGAGAATTAAAATTTAAGAGATTGCAGAACTGTACGGTATTACAGCCCCTTTCTTTTGTCCAGCATGCGTCATTTCATCTGTTGCATCTGATGGTGGAACGGCGGATTACAAACTTGGTGTAAAATTGTTTCTGCCCTTGATCGATTTTCTGTCAGACGTACTTACAGACAGCCATAACTCCTGAAGACAACAACTAATGTACTATCATCAATCGTAATGTTATCAACCAATTTTTCTCTTATATGAAACAATAATGACCTCTCACTGAAGACAATGTTACCAGAACCCATCTTAGAGTTATTCATCGCTGCCTGCTGTTTTCAAATTAGTTTTCATTACATGTTGATGGACTGGGACTTCCCCCTTGGGCCACTCTAATCCATCACATTTCTCTATCAATAACATCCGTGTCTTTTTGTTTTGCTCACCAGGTAGCAAATCTACTGGCACTTCTAAACGCATACCTGCACACAGATGAGACGCAACAAGGAAGCAGATTTTCTTATATCACGTTTGAAACGTATCCCTGCAGTATGACGAAAGCTGAATCTAGTATAAAGTGATCAGCAGTATGAATGTAGATGAGCAGTGGAGGTGGACAGCAAAAGATGGGAGCTAAATCAGTTAACCAGGGCTTCTATCTCCACAAGACATAAGCAATTACCATCAGTGTCCACATCTGTTATAATCTGGATGAAGATAAGCAGCAGCCGGTTGTTCCAGTGTAATTTATCAAGGAAAGCTGATGCAGCAGGTACTACATCCATATATCAGACTTACGTATAGTACAATATAACTGGCTCATCTTATCCTCCAGTGATGTGGTCCTTTACAGATTTGCTTGGCAAACAAAAAGTTGCTGGTTCAACTCTACAAATTACCATTGAGGTTGAGTCAGGTCAGAGTCTAGTGTAAAATTCAACATACTGAGTGACCCTTTGGGGCAAGGGAGCAACTGGAAGTAGCTTTTTACAATTGATGACGTCCTCTCACAAATTTAGTCAAGTAATTGTTTCAACAGAACTAATGAGGGGACAAATTCTTGACGTAATTTAACAGTAGTGTCGTCACAAAGTTTGTTAAACGGTCTCAGCATCTCGGTGTGCAGCACATGTAGCAGAGCAGTATTACAGTTGAGGAAGTGGAGTCAGCCTGTGTGTTCTTGTTAACTGTCACAAAACAGTGACCCTGTTGTTTTACCTTCCCTTCCTTGTGTGGCTTCTCTCCAGGTACTCTGGTTTCCTAAGAATCCTTAGAATCATCGGCTTGCTAAGTGGTGATTCTAAATTGGCTCTAGCTATGAACATGAGTATGAATGCTTGTCTGCCTCCTTGTGTTAATCCTCTGATGGATGGACCTGTCTAAGTCACCCGCCTCTTACCCAGTAACAGCTGGGATAGGCTCCAGCCCCCCTCATGTTACTGAATTGGGTAAGCAGTTAAGAAAATGAATGGCTGGATGAAGTTTGTGTCAGTAAAGTGTGGCCAGTCAACAATCCATTGCTTAGTCAAACCAGGTATGGCAATGGCCATTTTTGGGCCGGCCTCCTGTTTCAACTGGTAGTCACTGTTTAAAAATGCAAATTATTTATGAAATCTAATAAAAAGTCAGTATTTGACACACTCATTTTAGCAAATGTAATCCCTCTTTAGTTGTCCACGCACACGGTTTACCTTCCTGCAACAAAAGCCTGATCAAACGTGATTGGTCAGTGGAAATCAGACTATAAGCAGACTTGTACAAAAATCCCTTACCTCGCCTCTGCATACAGTTCAGGCAAAGACAAGACAAAGTCCAACACTGCCACTGTTCTAATAACTACCACGAATAATAAGCTGTATTTACAATATGGGGGATGGGATTTTATTAAATTCACATTTACTGTTTGTACATGTAAGTGTCCAAAGCTCAGGGAAAACCTCATCTTCATCATGCTTTCTGTAATGAAAGACACTGAAATCCATGAGGATCTGTGTGTGTGTGTGTGTGTGTGTGTGTGTGTGATCGTGTGTGTATGTGTTCCCCTCCATGTTTCTGTGATGTGCATGTTTCGGTACACAGTGTGTGGATCATTTACAATCTTACTCTCTGTCATTTGTGCTGAACATGATGCATAGCCAGTGTTACACGCATGTCATGGTGCACAACCAGGCTGCCCAATTCACTGCACGTCCTTCCTATTAACATGAAGTGATTGATTTTTAAAAAGGTTTTTTGAATAATAAAGAATTCAATGCAGTGGATGTAACACATCAAAGAGCTTGCTTGTAGACATTTTCTGCAATGGACAGTGTTCTGGTGTCTCACTGGTTTTGCTGGTGTAATTTGCAGCTGTAAATGATGTGAATACTGAAAAGCTGAATGTCCCCGTGCTTGCATCACTCTGCATTTTCCTTCTTTCTGCCCTTCCCTCACTTTATCCAGGAGTCACTTGCGGGTAATATCTGACATAGCAAGCGCACTGTCAGTTGCTGTATCACGCTTAATCTAAAGAGCCTGGGTATCTCTTAACAGCCTGTGATCGGTTATGTAATTATTATAGCGGGACTGCACAACCATTATGTGGTGTTCATCAATACTATTAGTCCCTCTGTGGTCTTTAGTGAGATGGAAGAAATTAGCATTTCTCTTGCTTAAACTGCATTGGGAATTCAAAGGCTTTACTCACTGCACAGGTTACTTCACACTGTCAAATTAAGCTTAGCAGCTTGTAAATGAAGTAAAAACCAGCTATGGGATGCTGAAATGAAAAATGTAAAACCTGAATTTTAAGCAAAATTGTGTAAAGCAGTTAAGGGTGTATTTAGATATGGAATAGATGGTAAAGTGTGAAACCCTTACCTCATTTGTGTTGTCCAGAGTAACCTATTCAACTGTAAATTGTAAATTGTTGTTGATCCTTTTACCTTAGTCTTAAAGTGTATATTTATTTCTTACTCTTCTTATATTTATTGTTTGTCTTTTGCACTGAATGGAACTGGAGCCTCGTCGTCTCGTCTACTGTACTGTATACAGCACAGATGACAATAAAGTTTACTTTGACTTGATTAGTTTGACAGAGACTGTGACAGAACGAGAGAGGCAATTAGAAGTTGTGTCCTGCACTAGTGTGAGTATCTCACTTTTTTTTCGCAATAAAGACAATTTGTGACAACAATTCTTTTTATTTTAATGCACTTTATTTTGTGAGGTAAAGTTCGTGGTTTGAAGTTCATTTATGATTCATTTTCTCAAATTAAGCCCTTTCGTAAAGCTCTTCCTTACCTAATTAAATCTGCTGGAAAATCAAATCGGGTAAGATAATATAGAGACATTTGATGTTATTCAGACAACAGTCTGTGTTAGTGCAATAAAAAAAAAACGTATTGGTGATGTAGACTGTGTGCATATTTGTGCGTCTGTTTGGTTTCATTCTCAGTGCTGTTTGTTTGTTCATCTGGCAAATATACACATAAACTACTTCACCAAAGTTCATGAAACCTGGTGGAGAGTTGGGGTATTGGACAACTCTCCACCAGGATAAGCGGCTGCGAATGGATGGATGGTTCAGATCTGTTAAAACTGACAGACGAGCCTCTAGCAGGGGTCTCCAGTACTCCAGCTGTATGTGTGAGATGCTGAATTGCCTCCCATTAAGAATACTGAGTACATTTGTAACGTTTGAGATTATTATATTTTTAATCTATGCTATTATTCAGTAGGCACTGATTGTTTTCCCTCATAGTATCACAAACATCGACTCCACAGCTTAAAAACAAATATAAATATATATTTTCTACCGAGTGTCGAGGTGCGTTTATCTCAGGTTGTGAAATTAGGTGTGGTAATGTGGACTGATGTTTTGATTTGTGAATTGCCTCTACTGGGTGCATACTTGTGTATGTATGCATATAAGTGTATACACTTTTTATGCTGATGATTATTAAACAGCATAAAAAGTGTGGGATTGAAAAAAGCTGGTACTTCGTCTAGTTTTACTTCTCAAACATGTAAATTCAGCGGCATAGTGTCGCTGGTTTTTTGCTTGCTTTTTTTTGCAGTCACTCATGATTTTGCATCAGCTGTATTGACTACAGATTTTCTTCCACAGCTTCCGCATGCCCCGACAGCGACGGGCTAAGCTATAAAAGTACTTTACGATGTCAGAGAGAGGTCAGTGGCTCACAGTACGACTGTGCATGCAACATATCGAGCATTTTCTGAGAAGTTATCTGAACTATCGGCGCACTTGGGAGCTGAGGTGTTGGTCGGTCAGCACCACGGACAGAGGCATTTCGTTAAAATGCGTTGTGCGGCTTCAGGATCCACTCTGCATAACCAAGGTGAGCTCCCAGACAGCTCCACTTTTATGAAAATGGTTATGGTTGACTCTGAAAACAGACTGAGGGGAGCTCAGTTGCAAAAAGAGAATCTCTGCTGTTCACAGAATTTAGATGTCGGGATATGTTTGCAACTTGTCTTTCTAAAGAAGTGGAAAACTTTCCCATTAAACATATCTTTTCGGCTCAAATGGGCAGGCTTCAACTCCCACAAGTCCTACAGTCTGTGTCTTGTAACTATCCCCCAAGACTGAACAAGTCGTTCACATACACACGAACATACTGGGCTGCCCTACAGTGAATGTACGCAAACCTTTCTCATCTGTTTAGCATTCATGCGCTGCAGTGCTGCGCGTCAGTCACCTAACTAGATTGTTCCATCAGACGGAATTACCCGCATCACTCAATGAAATACAATTATTGATTACACCGGCCCTCCCTCTCCCCAACCACCACCTCTCTCTTTCGCCCTCTCCTTTCCCTGAAGTGCTGCAGCGAGAGAGGACTGCATCGAAAAAGAAAGAGAGAGAGAGAGAGAGAGAGAGAGAGAGAGAGAGAGAGAGAAACTGTCGTGCGCCGGCAGTTTCCGTTGATCATATTCTACAGTAAAAAAGCCCACAAGATTTTTTCTTCTTTTCTTCTTTTTTCCTGAGAGCAAAAGCAAAGTCCGGTGCAATGGCTAACAATCAGCTCGCTCCAATCTTCTCTCCATAAATGACGGTAAGTAATGACTTTTTTTTTTCCCACCCTGAAAACATGCTGAGTTGTAAGACTTGCGAGTTAGGCGATTCTCTTTTCGCCTTTTGTTTGTAATATGAGGACACACATACACACATAAACGCACGCACGCACACACACGTGCGATTATCAATTTATTAGCACATTTTCAGTGATATTTCTAACTAAAATGAAAGCTGGGACTCAGGGACAGGTTATTTTGTATTCACGAGTTCATGTTTGAATGGTTAAAAGTTTGGATTATTTCCCTGACTTCACATTTGCCTCATATAAGACTAAAGACAAATCATTTTGAAGTAGGCTGCGAGCATAACTAACTAATGAGATGTAGTGGGCATTCACCTCCGGTTTCGGCGTGTCTTAGATTGTGAGATTTTGTTAAATCTATGTCAGATATACTCGAATAAAGACTGTTCACTTGGTCTTTCAGCTCATGATGGCTGAAGTGTGCCCATCTTTGTGCTCTCATAAAATAGTTGCCCTTGGTATGAGCCGAGCTTTGGGGGAGTTTGTTGACTGTGGACTGTTCACGCTGTACTGCAATCCAGCCACCTGCCCTGGGGCAGTTAAAGCACTCTGCACTGCCGCCAAAAAGAGGAGAGGACGCGGGAGTAGGCAACTGACTCATCCATGAATTGTACCTCAAGAGGCAGCGAGCGATTGACAGGCGCACAGCCGGTGAACTGGAAATCTGTGGTAGAGTGCTTTGTTTGCAGTCCTAACGCTGCTTGTAGTAGTCCTGCTGAGTTAACACTGAAGGGCTCCATCAGTGAAAACACGCTGGATGGAAGTGATTGCAAGCTGCAGAATTCACTCTTTTGGCCCACTTGTCATTGTTTCTAAAAATCAATAAATACGTGATAAAGAAAAGTCTCTTTGGGATTCATAACATCCTCTTTTCTGTGTCTTCACCACAAGCACCCATTGATTTGTAATTTTGTTCCTTTTATGAAGTCTAGCAGCAATAAAAAGCTGTTTCGAGGTGGAGATATTTTCTGTTGCACTGTTTCGCTGTATGCTGCAAAGAAAACAGGACTCAAAAGTGTCACAGTGTAGAAGAGAGAAGGAGGTCTGTCAGTACATTTTGTTGACTAACGTGAAAGTAGATATCCACCACATTCATCTTTATTTTAGTTTAACCCAGCAGTTTTGCTCTGAAGAATCCAGGTTTTCACTCTCATGTTGGCCTAAATGGGACTGTGACTTTATTTATTTATTTTTTTGAAAGCACACATATGCACCATGCAAAGGTAAAATGGAGTAATTGTGTAACGTATTGCATCCCTTACCTAATCTGAATTGTTGCATCATTACAACCCAGTAGACAGGGTTTGGACTAGACGGGGGTGGTGGGTGTTTTATTTCATATATCCGCTGTTACAAAGAACATCAAACACGCATCACGTAGAAGGAACAAAGCAAACGAGACGACACACTTTGCTGTGTGTAGATCAGTCAGGGGTTTCTTACTGTCTTTAGGTTTTAGTTTTCGATGCATTCACACTCCTGAATGCATTTCTGGAGACATATATTGTTTCAGTCTAAGTAAGAAGATTCAGAACAATATAAATTATGTAAGAATATAAACAAGGAATGACACTTTTATTTATCTCCAGGCTTGAGATAACAGTGACTGAAGTCATTCTGTATAATAACAATGCCAGCTCTTCATGTTTGGGAAGAAAATAATCAGCCTGCTGCAGACTCATTTTTATGT